>JANHGB010061069.1:0-17500 GCA_026283785.1 Coracopsis vasa
ACGGCCAGCCTCTTATTCTCTAAGCCATCTAGACTCCTCAGCATTTCAATTTTTAATCACTTTTTGTCCCTGAGTTTCAGTGGATGAAATCACACAACAGAGGGTTTTATTTGTTTATAAATAATGTTCTGGAATGTGGGAAGTCACTGGAAACATTCTGTGTTACCTTGTCTTATCACTTAACTAAAAAAATAACTAGCACCAATGCACAGGAATACTGCAATGCAGCATTAAACAGCTAGTAATTGCTAGTATCAATTTCATTAATAAAAATAATGATATAGTAACTGAAGTGAAACAGTAGTCAGCATTTGAAAAACCTGCAAGCTATTATTGCAAATATGAATTATCTCAGCCAAGAAAAATTAGAAAGTACTATGTCAGTGAAACACAAGTTTCAAAAAAAGTCTTAGAAACAGGTTTGTCTTAAGAGTTGCATTCAAATCATACCTGATTTCAGCTGCCACAATTTATGCTACAGGATGAAATGGAAATCACCTTAAAGCAGTCTAAGGGTTTAATCCAACTTTTAATTTGCAAAGTACATCTGCTTTATAGAGCGTTTTTTTACAACAGCCTCATAATTAGAAAAACACGGTTGGTATTTCTCTCACTTCCTAAACCATAAAAAAACCTGGCTTTAATTTTAAAACACGAATTACATGATGGGCAAAAGCCTCTAATTTCTGAGAACACACTCATCTAAGACAAATAATTTGTAAAGAGAGTAACAAAATAATATGTAACTCTATGAAGGCTTTATTAAACGAACACATCCGGTGCTCAGACCGCTGACTTCTCCTGTGCTTTGAATTTGTTTCTTATTCTTGAACTAGCAGTGCCTGAAGCAAAAGATGCAGCTTTGTCAAGTGATAAAGCAACAAGACATATTAGCTTGGTTTTGTTAGGAAACTCCTAACCAAAACAAAACAAGGACTTCTCAATTTTGTGCGTGCTGTATCTCACAAAATGTCCTAAGCAGTTCTAAAGATTCCTACAGAGAACTTGTTCAAATTTCTAAATGACTGCTGTGTGCTTTGTCAAGACAGAAATGTCAGCTTTGCTACTTTTTGCGGCAGTATGATTAAGCATGCTTACAGTTCCTTACTGTGCTATCTGTTAAAAGAATGAATGTAACTGATAAATGGAACAATTTCCTCTCAGATTTGCTTCATTTATGATATCTGTTCTATAAAAAATCTTAGGCACAAGCAGTTATAAGAATTTTTACTGCTTTTCTGGGGGGAAAAACCCACAACCAACCAAAAACCAGGCTGCATATGAATACAAGCTAAGTTTGTTTATAATCTGTGAATGCTCTGGATCTCAGAAGTTATAGTGGAAGAGCAGAAATCTACCAGCAAAAAAAAGAGAAAGTGAAACAGCTTTATATGCCCAAACTTCTAAAATTAATTTAACATAACATTGTTTCTCTAGCTCTTTCATCTTACGAACCACATTAAGAGAGAATGGTCTCAAAATAGGAGAATGAAGGGATACTACAGAGAACTGAAAGAGCAAGAAGACATTTGTTTGTGCTTCTCTGTTCTTCTAAATTGGATCCCAAATCTTGAGATGTTTAAATTTGATACACACCTTGATACTGAGTTAATTCTCAGGACTCAGGCTGTGCTTACACCCATTGAATAAGCATGCCCCAGCATCTCTTGGCAACACAGCTGGTGGCTGAGTATCACCACACTAGTCAGTATTTCTTATGAGTAAATAAGTGTTTCTCCTTTCAGAAGTAATAATTTTGCATGTTGCACTTTTAGAACTCTATCCTTGATTAATGAAATAACATATTAAAATAGGAGACTCAGCAGTTCATGTGAAGTTTCAAGATGTGAATTTATAGTGAGTATCTTACTCCAAGCAGAATCACTGTTGTTATGCGTCTCAGACAGCAACAGTTTTTAGAGAGAGCACTACTGGGTCTGTTAATGTTTTTTTACTGCACTAGGAATAATGTGACGTGTGAAGCATCACTGTCTTTCTCCTCTTATGAAGCCAAATACAGGTATTCAAATCTGAGCGTGCTTCTTGCTGAGTAGGTCAATGAGAGTAGTCATAAACTGAAGAAATTAAAATAAGCACTGATAGCCAAACAACTCTCATTGGAAAAATTAAAGCTGTTTAGGTAGTGAGCAGTGCCCCAAGCTCCCTGGTTTCCAGCCAAGACCTCCACCATTTTACTTACACCTATTCCCAAAACAACAGAATTGGTTGGTTTTGCTATTGAAGGGTAAGGAAAAATAGAGCATATCCACCATGTGGGACATTTGTCTAGCCATGGATGAAAACTGGCACGGTAAAGAACTAAGGTGATGCGTTTGAGAGGCGTGAATTTAATCTATTTCTATGATGTTGTGACTGTTATTTCAGTGTCAGTATCTGATATATGAAGTAAGCATCCTTGAAATCAGCAGCTAAATACCTCAATTGCTATCATACTTTATTTCATGCTTTCATGTATGTTGGAACGCTTGCAAATAACAAGATGTGTCAGTGATTTCCGTTTAAAACTTCAGTCTGTGAAACTGTAATTTTTAAGAGAAAGAAAAAATCCTTTTACAGATTTCTGCTTAAGGTCTCTTCTAGTTATGTAATTAATCAGAAGCCACTGCATCCCAGCTATTCTGGGTTTTTACTGCCATAAGTAAAAGGTGAGGAATTGAATAAAGTGTCTTCTGGAAAAGCAAACTGCATACTCTTTGTGTTCCCTGTATATAATAGAAAGTGCAGACTCTGTCCTAAGATGTTGCAGACCATTTCCTACAGGGAAGTAAGGTGCTCATCTGATGCAAAAACGGCATCATTTTTATTTCAATGGCTAGACTGTGGGATGCAATCCAAACTCTAAACTGGCGGGGGGGGGGAGCGTAGGAATGGGGATAGTAATGCTGATTTGATAGCTGAGCAATGAAATCTCCTGTAGGTTAGTTCCCATGAAAGAACTAATAAGGGCACTTGTTTTCAATCACAGATGCTCTCTGCTCAGTCCTATTCTGAAGTGCTTTATTCAGAGTTTCCCTAATCAATATTTTGACTTTGAGAGGCAGACCTATTAGAGGTTGTTTAGCTTGAGAGCTGGAATGCCAGGTCTTGAGCCAGGCAGCCCTCCTCTACTGTTTGTCAAAAGAAGGCAAGAGAAAAAAAGAGCAGATGCAAAGAAACAGCATACATTCACTCCCCAGTGATAATCTTGTTTTCTATTATTTTGTCCTTTGGTAAATTTACCAGATTTAAAAAGATGCAAAACCAAGGTGCTGGAGAAACGTACCATAGAGAATATGTTCATAGTATCATAACTTCTCCCTAAAATTAGCAACAGTTTTCCGATTCAGGGTTCTGGAATATCACTTTCCCTGTCCTGGAATTAAATTTTTAGCAAACTTAAACATATTCCTTTGATTGTTATACAGCATGATTAGCCAGGTAAGTCACAATTTGGATTTTTTTCCACCAGACTCTGAGGAAAATATAACATGATGGGAATATATCACAAATCTCTCTTCTTTAGGTCTGATAATGGGTTTTTAGGTGTATTAGCAAAGAATTCAACTTTAGTTCTAAGTTGTAAAATTATTTTAACATGACCTATAAATGCCTCAAAATAATTTCAAGCAGCAGTTCGGTTTTGCTTCTCCCACCAAAAAAGGAAAAAAGCTCTTCTACCAAACACACATGTACTGTGAGGGTATATACTGCCTTACCACTACAGAAAAATGACAAAGGAAGCCTGAACTTCTCTGCAATTCAAATACTTGAGAAAATTTTATTATACAGTATTTATTACTTGAATTTCCAATCACGGTGGATTATTGTACCTTTACTATCAGTTTTTTGTCCCCCATATGCAGCTATCTCTATTAGGAAGTATTATTTATATGGCAGCTTTTATTTTGTTGGATATTCTTCATTTTGGCTAGATATCCTTACAGAAATTCTGCTTAATTTGCATAAGAGTTATATCCTATTTGATTTTACTTCGTATGCCTTTAAGATTATTATAATTTGTTAGCAACAGTTTTTTGCCTTCCAAATGCTGCTCTTCCCAACATATCTTAAAATATTTTCTAGGAAGAACAAACAAACAAAGAAAAATGTCTGTGATTTAGTACTGCTCATGACTTGAAGCCAGAAGTTTCTGAAAACCACCAGTTTGGCAGTCATACATCTAACCATTTTTTTGTAGCTTCTATTATTACAGGCAACAATCTAAAGACCTTCTATATAAATGAAATCAGAAAATAAGAAAGTTCACTGTTACTCCAGATGTTTGTTTTACATCAGTACAATTTTACATTAGTGTTCTCACTATTTTCTTCTCAATTCATCCTTTTGGTATTGATCATCTGCTTTTGATCTCACACACTGACTAATGACATTGTTTTCCCAATGTTCAGGGTGGAGTTTTAAAAAAGCTGTTTTTTAAGGACTGCTTGCTATCAACACAGAAGCCAAACTGAGCGGACACTGGTTACTTAATTGATAAGAAGGGGTATAAAGATTGACTGAGAACAGAGAAACATTTTGGGCTTTTTTACAGTCAGAAAGATCCTACATCTTGCGAGGGGAAACAAAACATCAGATTATTTTTAAAAAATGTCCTTAAAAGAAACAGAACCTTAAGTAGTAGATACTGAATTGTAACAAAAATAGTTGGTATTTTCATTAGTCGGTTATAAATATTTAGTTATTTGGGTTTTTCATAAATTATAAGGAAGAATTATTTTTTATTTTAGTACATATTGATTCTTTCAGTAGTACAGACTGCAAATTTCTGTTAAAAGATGAGCTGGTTTTGCTTTTAGCAGGAAGACAGACAAATAAGTCACCTGCATATGTCAAATGGAAACTCTATAGTCACCCAAATTACTTTCTCTCTTGATTCAAAATAGGTGGTTTTGTGTTGCAGACTGTAATTCCCAATTCCTGTTGGCCAACCCCATGAGCATCTGACTATTTGTTTAGTAGCACTCGGCACACTGACTAGGGCAGGTTTGCTCTGCTGAAGTCTTTATTACCCATCTGCCGCAAAGCATGGCTGTGATATAATTCATTCTATTTACCCTAAAACAACAACAACAACAACAACAAAATCACTTCTCATGGGTATACAGTGTTATGAGGGGGGGAAAATAATTTGACACTTCCATCTTTCAATGTCTTTTGCCAGTACTCAGGAAAACAAAATACATAGATAATAGTCCTTTAATTCAAAACAGTGCAATAAAACCAATTTTTCTTCCCTGAACATATCGCACCAAGGAGACATCCCAGCTTTTGGAATGTACTTACTTATCAACTATAATTAACCAGTGGATATAACTCCTTCATCATTTGAAGCATTTTACGTTCTTTCTTTCACAGACTGTTTTGGGTAGCTCTGATTTAGGAGGGCTTTTTCATTCTATCAAGCTAAAGTGCTTTATTTAGGGCTTATTTTTCATTAAGCCCATGTAAATGGTTTCAAGACTATGTAAAATACCCAACAAAAACATGTAGATACTTTCCCTTCAGAAACTTCCAATAATCTTTCTGTCATCGATCTTTGCAATATATCTTACGCAGTTATAAAACAGGATGCTGAAACTGTTACAGAGACAGACTGGAGTGTGTGTGTGTGTGTGTGTGTGTGTGTTTGCATAGAGATGGCAGGGGGTCTGAGGAGGAAAAACCTGAATAACAATGATTATAGAAAGCAGAGGTTAGAAAGAAACATGCCTTTAAACAGTGCACACAGTTGTACCTTCCTTTCTGTAATTTAGATAAAACCAAACTGAAGGTATATGGGAAGCTAAGCATGGTATATCAATATTTATGCTGCTTGGAATTTACAAACCAGCAAGCTCCTATGCAAATGTTTGAGCTACATAAAGGAAATATTGTTTTCTGCACATCATGCTTCAAGTCATATGCTCTGAAATAAAGATTTCAAGAGTATACTGGCCTTTTTGAATTTTTATTTTATTTAGAAAGCTGTCATTTACAAGGCCAAGCCTCTACTCAAAAATCTCCTGTATTAATGATGGTGCGTATTATTTATTGCATGCACTAGCTATGAATATATTATTTCAAAAATTCTTGAAATAGGTTGAAAAATCTACGAGCTTTCTTTTCCTCCTCCCATATAGTGATCAACTGCTCAGCAATTTCGCTGTGTGAGACACTGAAATGAAGTAAATAACACATTTTGCTTTAAGCTGAAATAGATGGCTATTAATTCTAAGCTTTTTGCTATATTCATAAACAATAAACTTAATAACAATATTTTCTACAAATTCTGGATAGTTCTGCATGGACAATTTTCAGCTCTGTCAAGTGAAGCCAAAGTAATATTCCAGTGTCATGTTTGTAGCCATCTGTGTATATGCAAAGTCAAGTTTGGACAGCTTTGATCTTGATAAGGTGCAGATATTTTGAAGTGAAGGATGACTACCTTAGTTTGAAAGCACAAATGGATTAAAATGCTTCATGGAGTCAAAAATGTAAGGCTTGTTTCAAACTAATTTTTCTAAACACCACCAGATACAAATTAAAACAACAGTAGCCAAATTTGGAAAGGCTACACCCGCTAGTGTCTTGTTCATGCCCATATCCTGTGAAAACAGATCTAGAAGATGGAAGAAATACGAAACCCAAGCCAAACTCCTCCAAAACCCCTGATAATTCTTGTAAGTGAAAGGGAAACTGAACTTAAAAAGTATAGATACATCAGAACCTCATAAAAGTGATTTCTGACTATTTGGTAAACCCAAGACAAAGTTTTACTTGCTGCTTCCAGATTTTCAGCCTTAATTGTAACTATCATGATTGGCCTGACTGTTAAATAGTTACAGTCACAGGGCTGCTCAGAAAGTCAGAATAGCAAGTAGGAGGGGGGGTAAGGATGGGGGAAATGTGGTTCTCCCTGAGGTCAATGGGCAAACAGTTACTTATATCATGATTTCATGATATAAATTCAAGACTCATGAGGATTCTCTTCTTGGAAGAAAAGAGCATGCAAACACCATCAGTTCAAGAGTAGTAACCCAAACACAGATTCTGAATGGATAAAAATGCTTGCTGTCAGCTGTGCGTTTGTGCTGGTGAGGACACGGAACTTTGGGCTTTCAAATCATTGGAAAAAGCATAACACTAGGTCTTTGAAACACTCCTAAGCATATATGATGCCTTAATGACTGTTAAACATCACAGTTCTCTTAGTAGCTTGTAGAAAGTACCTACCTTTTAAATTAAGAAGGTGAAAACTGTGATATAAAATGCACGAAGACCTTAAGAGTAAATTATTAAATAGAAAACAGCCAGTATTGCTGTCAACCTGCTGTAACCAAACCAGAAACTGAAAAGATAAAAAAACAGAAAAAAATATTTTCTTTAGGAAAGAATCATCTAATTCTCTTCCTTAGAATTTTCCACTTCAGGTGAGATATAGGGAATGATTTTTTTAAGGTTTGTCACACTTAAGCCTGTGGAAATTCTAGTAATTCATAGCTTAACTATTTCCAATTGCAACATGAATCGAATATGCCTTGAAGGAAAAATGATCCCCTTTCTTGTTATCATGGGATTACTACAGTTTTGTAGAGTTGTAATTTTAATTGAAAAACATAATTTTCCATAATATCACTTGTGTGCACAGATTAGATTTGAATTACTAGCCAAAAGTTCCTGTTGCTATTGTAATTTTAATTCACTTTTTGACAGGTAGGAACTTGAGTGTCTGGCACCAGCTGTACAAATTGAGAAGTCAACCCCTCTCCTGATATTTCTTTTTAAGACAAATTACCTGAGGATATTTTTCATGACCAGGTATTGGATTCTACCTGTTTCCCACAGAGAAAAAGATCAGAAAGCTGCGTCTTTTGCCCTCTGTTTTGCCAGTTCCATAGTGAGGTTATTTTCTAGTCTTTATTTGTATAAAAATGTTTCAACACAGTACATGACTTCAAACATGTATCATGTGTTGTGAGAGTGTCTGGACAATGGAAAATGGCAAGTAATGCAGGGCTTGGGGCTCAGTTTCAAATTTATCATCTAGAAGCATGTTCTCAAGTGACTGACTAACATTATCTGTCTCTTCTTTCTATAACTAAATACATCCACGTGAAAAGCAGCATAATATGCTCACAAAGTTTTCATTTCCATCCCCTTCCCCACAATCTTATTTATTGAAATTTCCTCCTTATATTTAATGTACAGAGAAAAGTTATTTTGCACTGCCACCACTGCAGGAGCTTTTCAAATGATTCAAGGAAGTATAGCTTTCATTTAGGTTTGTGCCCTCCAGTCTGTTTATACTGGTCGATACACTTGTCTGAAAAATATAATGGATTAGCACATCATTCAACAAACTAGTCAGAAGGCAAGCTCAAGGCGACAGAGACCAAAAAGTAAATTACAGCCAGCAGTAGGGACAGGCCATGCCTACAGCTAGGAAACATCATATCAGTACAAAACCTGTACTCTGTGAGAATGTTACTTGAACTGAAACGGGTGAAAATTTTACACTAAAATGTAATAAAACAATCAACTCCATGATTTCATACAAAACTATAAATTGTATAGTCTATGACACATAATGCAGAACCTGATTTGCACAAGCAGTGCATGAGTATTGTCTATTAACAACAGACATTATTGCTCTGTAACGTAAAAGGAGTATTTGTCTCAAGCTAAGTACTTTCTATATCAGACATTACTTAACACATTTAAGTATGTGCAACACATAAGGTGCCAAAAAGCATACTGTGAAAAAGCTGTGAAAATATATTTTACGTAGGCAAAAAAAAGTACACCCAAAAAGGTAATACAGCCTTGAGAGATGGAAGGTCATTCTCCCTAGCATACAGATAACATTCAAGGTGAAGTTCAGCAGCTACAAATTTTTGTATATATATAAAGAATTAAACCCTTTTCTATAAGTAATCATTGTGTATTACTTTTCTTTTTGAACCTCCAGAAACTGATCAGAAAACCAAAATAAAATAATTTTATCTTTACTTCTATTTTAAACTCTGTTATTTGCAATAGATGCCTTAGTTCTGTAATATGTGAGTCTGTTATCATTTACAAAGAGAAAGCAGCCCTAATGTTGTCATAGAGGTTGAAGGACGTCATACCATTGCGGTAACCTTTCAGAAGATTGACAGTGGATGAATTCACTGATGAGGTAGATCCTGTAGCTCAAATGGGGGTATGGCAAAAAGAGTCGTGTGTGACATGCCAGAGGCTAGAAATCACATTGTATTACGTACTAAGTAAAATCTTGAAAACTTACAAGCAACCCAGTGAATGTATCAGCAGCTAAGAATGAGAAACTACCTGCACTGTTGCTTCCAAAGTCATGTATCTGTGAGAGAGAAAGCCTTCTCTACAGAATGTGAGCCACCACTATCATTCCTTTTCTTCACTTCCACTCAACTTTGCTTATGTAGCAATTAGTTTTGCCTTACTTCTGCTATCTTTAGTTGTTCTCATGCCATACACATGACTGCAGGTATCAGGAAAGATTACACCAGTATTTCAGGATTCCCTCATGGCCATATCCCTGATTTCATTTATTCAGAGGATGAACAGATGCAGACAATTTATGGGCCTCAATTTGCCCATCTGTATTCCTCAATTCTTACCACACAGAGTCACTTTGAGCTCCTTGCCTAGGATTCCCAGAGAAGAGAGAACATGACACAAAATAGTATTTGAAGGGAATTCCCACCCTTTTTAATTCATGCTCACTGCTCACTGTGGAGCCAAAGGAACAAATAGAAAATAAATGTTTATATTTTGGATCAGTGGTAGTTTGTTTAATCTAGGTTATTTCTGCTCAGGGACTGTGTCAAGCCCTTACCCCACGAGGAAATCTTTTGTTACTTTCTGGATTTGGATTGAATTCTTTGCATCTGTGTAGTATAAATCTCAGTCTCCTGAAGAGAGAGTTGTCAAAGTTGATCCTTTCCAAGTGGTGTGTATGCTGCACTGATAATCAAGTTTCTATTCTGGTAATGAGTTGGTTTGTAAAAATCACACTTGCATTGGGATATATCTATTTCTTATTTGTCTATCCTTACCACACTACTTCTGCGACAGTAACCTACAGAAACACTGAACCTTCCTCATTTTAAGCAAATGTACGGATTTTAAAATGCAATGTCCCATCACAGCCGAGGCCACAGTGTTCAAATATGCTGAGCTTTCAATGGAATATGAAATCTGCCTGTACTCCTGCCGAAGGGCCAACAAGAGACTGATGGGTTTTGACACATTCTTCCCTGGTTTGCTCGTTTCCTGGGCAGGGGCTATTGTTCAACACCAGCTACTATTTGAGATGTCTAGTTAAGGTTTCTAAAATTCAGATGGTATGTAATTTTATTTTAAATATATATATAGAGAGAGGCATTTACAGACTTGAGCAATTCCTTTCAGTATAACAAACCAATTTAACATTGAGCTGTTTCCTACTTCAATAAGCACATGTAGTTTCACATTTTTGACTGGGCAAACAGTCCAGCTGACACGCGTGACCTATGCATGGGCTTTGGGTGTTTATAGAGGGAAACAGGGCATTAAGAAACAAAATGGTAACATGCAATAGCAATGCATTTTCACTACTGAGATAATTTTAAAATTGTGAATGTATGGGTTTGGTCATCATTCTTCTCTCCAGAACTTTTGCTTTTGGTGAGACTGCCACTGATTTTAATCGGAGCTCACACAGTTCAAAAGTCCAAGCTCCAATTCCTCAAAGATTTAATTGAATAGCTTTATACACATCATTAGTTTCACAGCTTCAATGAGAATTCTTGTGTGCATATTTGCAGGATCCAAGCCTTTGTTATGACATATTCATCTTTTCTTTTATTCATACTCTATTTTATTACAAGTACTACTTACACCATTACCTTTTGTTATCATTGTTTAACCCTTATGACTCAGAAAACTGTTCTCAGTTCCTTGTCACATTGTCAAATTTACCACTATTTAGAATAAGCTTTTACAGGACAAACATTTGTATCAGACTAAATAATTTAGAAAATTTCAGCTAAGGATCAGTCTAGACACAACAGCATTTTTTTCCACTCATGTTAAAGCAATAAGATTTTCTTTGAGCAGTCATCACACTCTCATTTTTATCAGAAAATAGATTCAAAACTGGAAGATGGAGTAGTCTTTATATCAGCAAGAGGTTATTTGCTATCACAATAAAAGTGCACTAAAATTTGTCCCAGTCATATGCCACTGAGCAAGCAACCACTGCTTAAATAGATCAATACAAACCTTCTCTCTATTTACTTCTGCAATCTACAGTGCTCCATGCTTATGATCAGGGGCCAAGGGTGTGATCTGTACAGTGACCCACATGATTAAGGTATTGGTCTGATATTGCAGCTGAAGAACTGGGGCCCAAATAAGAGACAGACATCTCACCAGAGCTGTGCATTTCGGAGCTCCATTTTCGATCTTGGATCCCCTAAGATGAGGATGACTTGACAGGCTGCTTACCTATGTCTGGCATACAGAGTTTCAGGATGGGGAAGAAACCAGAGTTGTGATGGGAACACAAGCTGCCACAACACGTAAATGTAAGAGAGGGGGCAAATGAATATAAAGATCTGTCTAGAGGGTTTTCAATTTCAATGGCCAAAATTAGACTCCATCCTTGGCAAACAGACTCCAGATTCTTAACAGCCAACAGCATACCGCAATATCCCCCAGTAAAACTAAGCAAGTTCCAGGCTACCATAGCCCTTTGGCATGTCCATGGTCCAAAATCAGAGAAAAAATGTACATGCTTGAGGCTATAAGGCAACAGCTAGACATTCCTTACTTACTACAATTGTGGGATAGTGTAGGGCAGAGATAAAGAACTTGTCAGCACAACCTTAACACTCCCCTGTCAATCATACAGACCCATACAGACTCACACACACAAATGAATTATATATAAATACATATATATACATGGATACTCCTAGCTATAGAGCTAATTGTATCTGTACACATCCTGCATTCTGTCTTAATACTAGAGAATTATATAACACAACAAACAAAACAGAAAAGTTCAAAAGCTTGTCTTTGCACTAAGTATGACTGTACAGATTACGGTTTTGATTATTTTTTTAGCAGGGAAGGTGCTGGACTTCATTGGCCTATCACTGGGTGTTAGCATTTGTGAAAGGGTAACAGTTTTCATTGTTAAATTTTGAAAGGTGAAAAATACACAACCCTTGTAAACTATGTATTCCCTTCCACTGTCAGACAAAATTCTCATATTCACCAATCTCATTAAAAGTTGAAACTGTGTTTGCTTAGCATTAGCAACAAATAAAAGGGTAAGAATGAGGTGTCTATGAGAACTATAGCTATTGACATCATTGACCTATAAATACGTCCTCTTCAAGTTGATATACAGCAATTCATTATCCCTGTTTTGATATAATTGCTATTACTGAAAGCCCTTTGCTTTCAAGTGTTAATACAATTGCAGTTCATATTTCAGATTATCTGCCAAAAAGAAAAAACTAATTTCTAAATACTTGATCATAAAAGTTGTCCTCAGCTTTTATACAGATAATTTAGTCAAATACTATCAGATAATCTTAGAGCAGATTTAACAGGAAATTGCTAGAGACTCCATCTAAGCAGCATCCATTTGCACTTATATAAATGTACTGAATGTGTAGGAAGACTTTGACAGCTTGCCATATGTGATTTCATTCTGTAGCCTACCTACTTTACCATCAAAAGTTATATCCTTTGAAGCATTGCCAGAATTACTTTAGCCCAGTAGATATGCTAGATGTGCCCTTTAAAAGCCGTATCATTTCCTTTCTACTCTGACTAGTTCAATGTAGCATCTGCTCACAGAAATTCCTTTGAAGGTTAAAACCAAAAAAACCCCTGTAATACAGCTCAGTAAGATGTCCAGTGCTGAATGAAGACCATGGATGCAAGAGAATAAATACGAGTTAAATGAGACTATAAGAGAGAATCAGAAAATCTTCAGCTATCATGGGAATATTATAATTATACACACATGGAATAAATATTTGCATTTCAGGATAGGTAAGCGTTTTACTTAAAGTAATAATAATCCCTGAATTCTATATTTCCATTCCATTACGTTGATTGTTTATATGCAAATTTTGATATTGCTGTGACATGGGTGCTAATGCCATAATAAAGGATATCACACATCAACAACTTGATTCAAAATAGCAAATATAAGTATGCACATATAATCTCCTTTAAAATCTTTGGGTTTTACAGTTATGTTATTTTAAAAGACACTGTGTTTTCACAGCACCTTCCCAGGTGTTCCAGATGATAATGAAGAGATAGTTCATATCATCCAGCATCACAAAGCAGTTGTGATATTTTAGAAAAACCTTCAGTTTAGCTTCTTTAATTTCTACAAATGCTATTTAAAATTGAAGGCTTGTGCTTTCACCAAAGAGCTGAATGAATTTCAGCAATTACATGATTTTCTTGCTTGCTCAATTGAAAAGGTTTCAAAATATATTAAAGTGGCAGTGTCCTTTCCTAGCCTCTTGAAACCCTGCAGTGTCAATTTTAATTAATGAGCTGTAAAAGTTACTTTTTTTTTTTTTTTAATCTGGGATTTTTTCCCAGTTTCACTTACTGTTTCACATGAATTTACACCCTCACTAGGGAGGCTGCAGACTTTGCTAATGCTCAGGAATTTATCACAAGAACACCATGAGAATGAAGACTGGATCGTGTCAGAATTAGCAACATCACAGTCCAAATTAGGTACAGCACTAATGTGCTTATTATACTAGTTAAATAGCTCCTAATGACACAGAACAGAATAATTTGTTTTAAGTCTGTGTCAAATGCACAAGATCCTTCTTCACAGTCACAAGTGTGAAGTCAATGTCACATAAACTAAGAGTAGTATCATGATATCAAAAAAGGAGAAACCAACAAGTATTAAGGAACTGTCTGATTTAGCCAAACAAAACATCTGGAATAGCCTTCATCAGCTTGTCCAATTTGAAGTGTACAAAATTCTCCCTGTAGAGCCATTCCTGCCAAAATGCAGGAAAAAAACCCTTAAACTTGAAATGAGCACGAAAGAGCAGCCCATCTCAGTCTCTCTCTCTGGAAACCGGAATTTGCTTATGTGCATTTCAGTGTCTGAATTACTTTCTATTTTCAATTCTTCCCATGAGTTGCCTTCTGATGGGAAGGCACTGTACTTTAAGCAACAATACATCAAAACTGAATTTGGGAGCTAACAAGGAAGACAGACTGAATTAGAAGACGGGAAACAGATGGCTTTAAAATAAAAATATCATAATTGTTCACCCCTCCCAAACATGCAACTAATAAAATGTATGCCTATTACATTAGAAGAAGTTTTCCACTACATTGCTTATATCACTGTGACCCTGAAGATTGCCAGGTTTTTGGAGTGCATCTTTCTCAGCAGTTAGACACTCAATTAGACCTCACCTACACAACAAATAATGTCATCTAAATAAAGTATATAGCACTTAATGTAGGAATCCTTCAAAACGCATTAACAAAACACTGATTCAGGTTAACTCAATCTGAATATATACCTTTAGAGACAGGACAAAGAAATCAAACTATAATATGACCAAAATATTTTAAAACATGCAAGCAATTTATAACCAATCTAGGGAACAAAAGAACAGTAATCAAACTGTCACTCTTTTTCAAAGTATGAGTTGCTTATAGGGACAAAGATATTGCTGAATAACTTCCAGAAAATCTCTTTATTCCCAGTGAGACACAAGCACCATGTTGACAATATATAGCAAAATGAGAACCATTCAAAAACCTGTGAAATCTTTTCACTGACTTACAGACTGTGGATCAGGTTCATGTCAGGTCAGGAGAAACAAAAGCAGGAGGGAAAGCTACTGTTTCTCCAGCTGCATTAATGAGTTTTAATAAAGGAAGCATCCCTTCCTACAGACTTTAAGTCATGACTCTTACATGCTGCCTCAATATGTGTAAGAGATACATTTACAATATTCATCATATCTTTCTTATATATGTATTAGAGAAGTTAAATAAGAACAAATGGATATTTTCACTGTCATTCAAAGAATGACAGGAATGTATATGGCTTTGTATTTACTACTTAAGCATGAGTAAGTGTTGTCCCAAAAGAGACATCTTTCTGAAATGCAGTATGAAAATGTACAGACTATGCCTTACTATACCAGATACATCCTAATTCAGCAGTACTCAGCCTAGAAAATACTTATCACCCCAAAGACAGAATCTTAAACACAAAATAATATAGGTAATAATTCTGTCTTATGCTTTATAAGTACAAGGCCAGATATATATTAATGCAAAGGCTTTAAAAGTTATCTGGAATGCAGTATGACCATGATACACCATATTAGTTTATAGACCCATGTGATCCCATTCAACTAGAGAAAAGCCAATATTTCCCCTTTCTATTTTACTGTTGCCAAACCTCACAGCTTTATTGCCAATAACATGATGCTTGATTGTATCTTCAAAGGCCTGGCTGTGGAATCATGATATTCCCAAAAAGTCTTAGACACTTCTTAAATATAAAAGGAAGCTTCTAGCATTTGTGGTAACCAACAGAAAAAGAAGACTTGAAAACGTAAACCCATAAAGGCTGGAAAAAATCTCAGCATGTTAATAAGCTCTTTAAAATACTATTTTCATATATCTAATAACTTGAAACCGGTCTTACTATTTGAGTTGATGCTGGGGCCTGAGTTCTGAATATCAAGGGCTAGCAAAATTTATTTTGGTTGGTGAGGAAGAAGCAGCATGTGTTCTCACAGCTCTGATTCTCAGTTACTGAGTAGGGGAAGAGTGCTATGTCTCTTTTCTGTCTTCCCCTTCCTGTCTGCTCACACCAGAGAGGCATTTCTTTTGTCTGTCTTCTTCAGACTATTTCAATTCCCTCTCCCTGTAACATATACAAATGCTTTGTTCCTCTAAAGGAGAAAATAATTATTGTTCTTAGACATAGACCCTCATTGCTGAAGGGAAGATGTTTTCTCTCTTTCTCCCTTACATTTCAACGCTGGGCAAAGGATGTGTATCACTTCACTCTTTTGCCACATCTGAACTCGTCTTTTGAAAAGGAAAATTAGTCCTAGCTTTTCCCTGCCTCATCTGGTGGCCAGTAGAAGTACCTCTCTGTGGCTTTGGCTATGACCGCACAGCTAGCACATGCTCTTGTGCTGGGGCAGGTCCTGATGGTAGACCCTGATGACATAGAATAGGTAACAGGGCATTAAACTGGCTTTTCCATGGATTTATCTGCAGAAGGTGCTTCTGTGGCAGTGCATTGAGAACAGTAAGTAAACAGCTTCCAAGGGGAGCTGAGTTACTCAGGTAGTTCTGAAGGTATGAGCAAACAGCAGAAAGAACTTCTAATGTGAATGCTGTTGAGGAACTCAGCTGAGCAACAAAGATAAAATATGGGTTTGCAGTAAGCCTGCCAAGTTTTCTGATGCTCTTTTCCCCTGTCCACTAAACGCAGAAACCAATCTGTGTACATTCCCTTTCACATTGTAACTTTAGCAGGAAGCTGGTGTCAACCTATGTGCAACTGGAAACATGAACGGAGGATGTCTTGGATAGCATCGTGGTCCAAATGCCAGAAAGAAATACAGGGAAACAGGAGGTTAAAATGCTAAGGCAGCATTGGTCTATTTTAATGCTGAAGATGAATGGGGAGTGACAAAAGAATATAGATTAACACTGGAAGAGCAATAGCATATGGGTGTGATTGTCTTGAATTTCCACTACAAACCTGGGGGATTAAGCACCAAAAGCCTTTGATGTGGAGGTTCTCTTGGTTAGATCCCACATCTACTTGCAGTGATGATATTCTCCATACAATTTGGAATGCTTCTCCTCTCTTACCAATACTCTCCCCAGAAGAGGATTTCTCTGTTAAGTTTGACTGAGAACAGAGCAAGTAAAGCCCTGATCGAGGCTGTAATAATACCAGATGCTGGCAAAACCAAATCAAGATATGTCTTTTATCCTTTTTCTGAGCTGCTTGGTCCTGATCTTGTGCTTTCATATGCAACCCCTGAGTTGGGCTGGTACAACTATTAGTGAAGATTTGCAGTGGAAGATATCACTTAACTGATCCAACTTTAAATTTGTTTGTTTGTTTGTTTCAGGGTTATTTTTAGCCCAAATCCATTCAGTGACTGTGGTTTTAATACATATAGGCACTGCGTTATTTATTTCATAACCTTAAGTCAATTCTTGAGTTTCTGTGGCCTGACCCATCCTTTCTGAAATGCTTGGAATGGGAACTCTCTCGAGTGAACCTGTGCTGTATCACTACTACAAATCTTGAATCATTTCATACATCGGAGAATATTTGAGTCAGGATTTTCATTTATCTCGACTCAAGCAAGGATCTGATGTAAAAGAGAATCAGTCTTTAGAATCAGTGCATCATTTAAGGATTTGAAAACATGTTTCC
>JANHGB010061069.1:20000-21376 GCA_026283785.1 Coracopsis vasa
CTGTGCCTTGTACTGTTTCTGAATTATTTTGATACTTATATTTTCTTACTGCTCTCAAAATCCTTAGAGCCATTCTGTTTCAATAGAGCTCCTCCCTTGCTCGCTTCTTTCAGCATAAAACATAAGAGTAAATGAACTTTCTTGTGCTTAACATTAAAGTAAAAATCTTCTTTAAAAAAAACATGACCAACACAGCATTTCCCAGGCTTTTATTTACTAATTTTTAGGGGAGAAGCTATTAAAAAATTATCAATGCCAGTGCACCAATTTGCTAACTGAGCAGAAAGCTCATTCTACACAGTAGTATTTAAATTCGGAACACTAAAACAGCAACAAAAAAAAAAGCAAGCTGTTTTCTCAATTGGTTATTGTCTAGAATGGCTTAAAAAAATGTAGTTTTCCTGTAAAGTTCCTGGCTTTTTTTTTATAGGCTTTTGCTTGTATTCTTTAAATATTACTATTTTTATTTTATTTAGGTAATGGTATGGGGGGAAAATAAGGCAGAATTTACAGAATGAATGTAAGTATCAAGACTTCTTTATGTAGTTTTTTAAGCAAACAGGGCACAAGAGCAATCCTTTAACCATCTACTAACCTCAACTTGATTTGCATTGAAAAACAGGTAGAGCATAGTAGTTGAGGTTTGTGCTTCGTAAAAGCAAAAGAAATACATGGCAGTTGCAAAGCATTCTTAACCTCCAGTGATTTATTGGCCCTCAGCCAAGTTATCAGGGGAATCTAATTCTTCTTTATTATTCAAATAAGCCACATTTGGCACCATGGTTCCTTTTCAGAATAGCTTCACAAACAGAATGAGTACTGTCATTTATTTGACCTTGTATTTGTGTGCTGTAGCTATAATTTTATTTGCCATTTCATAGAACAAATGCACAGAAAGCCAAAATAAAGAGATAAGTTATGGTGCTAGTAATGCAGTACAGATGTAATATACCTGTTGGTTTTGACTGCTTTGTTTTAAAAAGGACAAAACCTCACAATTTATTCTCTTCCTTTTTTTTTTTTTTTTTTTCCCTTCTTCATCTCTATTATCTCCTATTATGCCTGCAGCTGCACTGCTCCTTTTTAGTGAGCTCTCTTTTCAACAGGCCAATTTGCAAACCTGGTCTGTATCCTGGACAAGTAGGAGTAAAGGCAGGAAATACTTTACTTTAACATGTGGACCTCACAGAGGGAAAACAATAGGTAACAGCTTGGTTGACTACAACTGTTGGTGAGAGGTGACTAAGAACTTGTTTCCTGAAAGCAAAAGTATCCTAACCAGCTTACAGAATCATAGAATCATAGAATAGTTAGGGTTGGAAAGGACCTTAAGATCATCTAGTTCCAGCCCCCCTGCCATGGGCAGGGACACCTCA
>JANHGB010061071.1:0-25846 GCA_026283785.1 Coracopsis vasa
GGAAAGAAGGGGGGGAGTGAGAGAGAGACTGCATGGTTCTGATTTATGGCTGACTAGGTTTAAACCATGACACCACTTTACAGTGATAACCTTGGACTGCCTGGAAGCAATTTGTTGACCTCTAAAGTTCATATTTCAGCTGTCAAGAGTAGCGACATTTGATTTGCTAAAATAACATACTATGAGGAAAAAAATGGGAATGGAGAAGTAAAAGGTTTTTTTGAAGATAAAGTGGGTATCACGAGAAACGATCATAGAGAAAACAGCCCTTTCTTGCCCTTGCAATTCTCCAGGTTATATTTAACAATTTTACATAGTAATTCTACTTGTAGAAGTTAAGAGAGAACTTACCTTATGGGATCAGAAGTTCAGGAGTTTATGGCGATAGGCTGAATAAAATACGGATGCTAATTCATGATATGCAGGGTGGCATAACTCCAGAAGATCAAGCTGAGGTGCAGGATGCAATACAGCAGCTGGGCAACAAGCCAATGCACAGCATCATTGTAATTGCAGATGAAATAATAATTATTTGTGATAGCTTGCTAATCAGTGAAAGCATGGAAAAGGCTACTGACAAGCACCATCAAGGTAATTAAGGTGAAGCAATGAATTTGCATAAATTTACACTTTGATCATTGTTCACAAGATACTGTCACTCAAAATAGACTTGGCTGGTTTCAAGATGAGCAGTAAATCAAAGCAAAGGAGTGTAATAGCAGCACAGCATCAATAATGCTTACAAAATACAGATGCACCTTACATAGGCAATTATCTAAAGAATCTATTGTCCTTAATCAAAGGATGATACTCAAGTTACTTTTTCAAATTACCAAATAGTCCTAGTTAGCATATGCATTTCTTGTTGTAGCTCTTTAATGAAGACAGGAAAATCCTTAGGATGAGATCTTTGGAAAACACACCACTTGATTATTCACCTTGCTCAAAAAACCCCAACTTGTTAAATGATGACTGCTGTAACTGAAAGTGTCATTCCCTGTATTTTTTTGACATACATGTGCAAGCTATCTTGGAAGTATGTTTTTAATCAGTTTCTTTGGGAGCTTCAAATATGATACTCTCGTGATTTCAGGCTCTGAGTCACTACCTCTGATGGAAGACTAAGCTGTAGTCCTTCAGGTCTTTATGTTTGTTTCCCGAGTATCAACTGCCAGAGTAATACTGGTGCTCAGCTTTGCAGCCATAGCTCCACAGTCTGCTTTAGCTTCAGTGCTATGATTCTTTTTCCACTGGGAAACAGCAGTGAGGTCTTTTGACAGTGCAGTCTCCTAAAGGAAATAAGAGTTTATGTGAAACAAAGGACTTTGGACTCTCAAAGCAATCATGCAAACAACAAAAATCTAGACTGTATACATCTATTCACTCTCCCCTAAGGTTTATTGCTTCCTGGAAAACCCGTACTGAGACTTCTGAAGTCACTCTCTCTGTCAGCCTTTCTCTCCAGATAGTTTCTAACAACTCATTCCCCACTCTTCTTATAACTATGACTTTTAAAGCTCCTTACCCTTCCAGATTTAGTGGGATCATCTTATTAAAAATAGTGACAGGTTTTAAACTAGTGGTATGATCAATCACAACTTCTGAGTATTATTATTTATATTATATTAATGTTTGCTCTGATTTTAACTAATATCCTCCTACAGGAAACTCCTTTGCCTCCCTTGCTGAACATGTAATATTAATACTCCTAAGTATTTTGGTTTCAATATATCATAATACAAAATTCCATAAATGTCATGTAGGTAACTGCACATACACATGAAATAATAATTTAGTTGCTAAATAATTTTAGTAAGCCATTCTCAGAATTATTCTCTTGCCTCCTTGTGTTCTCACCTCATCCTCCATCTACAGCAATGCCACATAAAATTAAGAATCAAGGCTACTATAACTGTAATCTGTTATAAGGTTTCTTGCACCTTATTTATTTGTGGCCTTTTATTTCATTCCTGTCTTATGTATGGTTGCTCACTAAGGAAGTTGTACATCATGCTGTCATATTTGAGCCCTTTCTTTTTTTATTTTATCCATGTGGATTCTTTTGCCTAGACACAAAATTTTAGTAGAAGAAAATGTATTTGTCAAGTGCAGTATGTGTTTGGCATGTTTTTATATTCTACTTTTTTAGAAAGATGATCTGTTAAAGCTGTTACTCTGACACACACATGCAGAACACAGAGTTTACTTTTTACAGTGCAGCAATAAACACATCTACTGAAGTACCAGAGGTTTCTTACTGAGACAAATCTCTCAGCTGCTGTGTTTGCATACCATGCAACCTTCATGCACCAATGTAATTATGTGATAAAAATTAGTCTCATTATTGTATATACAGGCATTCCATGAACAATTCTTTTGATGATTCATATACTATATATAACTTGAAAGTGTCATCTGTTCTGTTTTTCTTCTGTTTATTAATAAATGAATCAAGCTACTTTACAGAATATTAGAGAATTAGGACAGGAGATACATATCAAATGTCGAAACTGCCTTCCTTATTATAGATCTGAAGCTTTTATCACATAAATGTAACTCATACGTCATTTCTCAGCTGAAACTAAAAAGTCTTGCAGAAATTTGATAGCTATAGAACCATTTTGGAAGTTCTGGTTTGAAAGCCTGGCCCCCATAAACCAGTAACAAATGCATACAGATTTCAGTGTGGCCAGGGTTTCACCTATGATATTCTGAATTTTATCCTAAAAATTCATTTGGCTTTTTGAATTCAGGATTCCTTGGTCTTGTTCTGCTACTGGAAAAGAAGATAGTATAAACTATACATAACAAAAGTATGCATATTTTTCATAGGGATTTTTTAATGTGAATTAGTTCCACAGAAGTGTTAGGGATTAATCAACCATACACCTTGTTAAAGCAGGGATCTAAAATGGTCTATCTGTAAATCTGAAAGTCATGCTGATGGAGAAAAAGTGGTTTTTTGTAGCTAACCAATAACATCAAAAAGAATGGGTAAAACCAAGAAAAGAGACTACAAATATGGGAGAAGGAGGTTGTTGCTCTCTCTGTACTCCTTTTGTCTGTAGATAAAAGTACTAATTTGGCTAGTCCATTTATTGACCTATATTCACAAACTGTACTCTGAAAAGTTGTCTATTTGAGCAGCAAGGCTTCCTGTAATACAGGCTAAATAAAGAGGTAGAGTGAATTGCTATGTTTGTACTTATTGCTTTCTAGAGTGGATATGACTCACTGAGGAGGCGGTAAATGAACATAAGAGGAAGCACTGACACTGAAGTCTGCTCTCATTAATTTCTGTTTATTACGTTATCGTTCTTTTGGCTGTATTACCCCCATTCTTGTATCATTTTCTCTGTCCTGATATATTTACTGCATCATTTTTATGTATACATTTTGTCTTGTGGCTTCCTTAGAGTAGTCTTGAACACAGTCAGACTTTCACTATACTGAGAACAAGATGTTTCCCTATAAAACTAACATGAAAAACATTATGATTCTCTAAAATAGCATCCACTTGTATTTTGGTTTTTTGTTTGTTTGTTCTTGCAAAAAGCATGTAAAATAGAGCCAGTATTTTGAGGGAGAGGGAAGGAGCCTTGCATGATCTAAAGCTTGGTTTTAATTTGAAAAGCAGCTTCAACAGAAATTCTAAGTCCAGGTTATAATGTTGGTCCCATTTTTTTAATCCTTCCACCAGTTTTAAAGATAAAATGAGCATTAATGAACTTCTATTTGAAGATCCTATGTAATATCAACTATAAAATTTCACCTTGCAATACCTTTATTGAATCCAATAATTTTTGGATGAATAAGTACAGATTTTACAAAGATTGTCTTAGACCAAAGATTTTTATGAAGGTGCCTTCATCATTTCTCCAGGGAAGCTTTTCAAAAGGTTAATCACTATTAAAATATGTCTTTCTTTCGTTTTGAATTTGTCTACCTTCAATTTTAGCCATTGAATTTTTTAATACTTTTGGAAATTCATGGTCAGATGGTTCTGCATCATATCCAAACACTAAATCTTTTTCAAGGTCATTACTTCCTCCCAGGATGCAGTTCACATTCAGAAATTTTTTGTCCCTTCATATTTATGTCTTTTTATCTGACTCTAGAAAAAACTGGTAACTGACAGAGACGTTATTCCTCTTTAACTGTGACCCTCTTAAAGTTGTTTAGCTCAGTTTAAAAATGACTCTTGTTATTATCTATCACTTCACCAGTCCTTGGTTGTCTGTAAACCCTGATGGAGAATTGTTTATATTTTCTTCACATCTTTGGCAGAGACATTGAATTGCATTGGATTGAGGATTAATTCTTGAGGCTACATATTCATTCTGTGATTTCCTATTAATGATTACACTTTGATATCTATCAGTTATCACTTTGTCATCTATTGATTAGGTGTTACATTGATTTTGAATAGGACTAATTCCTTTAATCAGAATGTTGTGTGGTAAAACTCAGTTTAGCTGACTACATCAATTTTTCACCACAGTTTAAAGCTCAACAAAAGCCAGTTATTTATTCAGAATTGACTGAACCAAAAAAGTCACACCACTTAAGGAAAAATCTGTGGTTTACAACAGTATTTCTTTGATTGTATAGAACAGTCACAGGCTCTGTACTGTTTGCAGTAAATCAGTAAGCAATCCCAACAAAAGCTACCATGATCTGCCTAATGTAATGTGTTATATCATTCTGGGACCAAACACACTGTATAGCTTTGCTTTACTAAATATGAAAGGAACATGTTCAAATGTAATGATGCGTTCTATATGATTAAAAATACAGAATATACAATATGACCTGTAGGTCAGAAATAATTCCAGGTTGTGTTCTGTATATCTCCTGCTGTTAAATTTCACAAGGTGAAATGAAGTGGCTGACACTCCAGGAGCCCTGGTGACATTTTCTTACAGTTACTCCAGAAAACCTAGGATCTTAAAAAATTTTCTTTCTAGCAGTGACTTCTATTGGTGAAGTGTTTCATAGGCACAACTATCTTTCTGAAGAATTGTAACTAAAAGTTAAAAACACAGCATTTTTCATTTAGATTCTCTTAATAATGTCTTCAAAAAAGGTTTGGGGTGAACTTTTTGTTTATTGATTTACTTACTGGTTTTCTTATTTAGAATTCTGAGTTAGAAGCGGTTTTCAGTTTTTCCCCATTGGCCAAATGGTTCATATTTAGCACATATCAGTGATAACCATTATTGTTACCTGTCTGGCTCAAAAGTACCTCTTTTCTTTCACACCAAATGCAATGTCTGATTATGTGTAAACTCCAAACATGAATTAACCAAACATGTGATCATGTTTTCCATACCTTAAAGGTGCACTTTAGAACTATGCTGAAGTACATTCCAAAGGCAGTGTCAGTACGTGTCTTTGGAAGGATTCCTTAAATCTATATTTGCATGACAGTAATCAGCAAAACTGATTGAAATCAGTAAAACTGGTTGAAAATTTCCAGAAAAAGTTTTGGTTTTTTTTGTTCCAGTGGTATGCAGCAACTAAAAGGAATTGAAATAGTCCATTAATATGTATAGATTGGATTTCTTCCAATCCAGGATTATTTTTATTTTTTTAACCTATCAATAAAAATTAAATGTGTTACTTGTTATTTTGAATTTTTACTATTTTATAATTAACAAAAAAATCAAAACAAAGCCATAATTACAATTTCAGATTGACTGGAAGAGTCAGAATTACAACCTTCAGCATACAAAAAAATGAGGTTAAGAGAGGTATTTCCACAAAATTAAGGAAATTAAACTCTCTCAGTTCTCTGAACACTTCCTGAAGGTATATATGCATTTTATAACAGTTTCATCCCACCCTTTAGGGAAGCTCAGTTGTCTCAATTTACTAGATAAATTTAAGGAAATTCTCAACACTAAAGGTAACTTTTAGAGAATGTTGAATTTTGAAATAATACTTTTATGTAGGAAAGTAATATTCTTTCCTTTCCGTACTGTGGCTAGCTAAAGTAATCACAATGTTAACTCTGGGCTTGGTTTTGATTTTTACACTCTGGCATCAAAGAAGTGGTCTAATTGGGCTTCAGACCCTTTGATGAATCACATCATACAAAACTCATTCCTATCTACAACTTATGGTAGACAGTTGTCACTCCCACGGCTCAGTGAAGATCTCCTCTGAAAGCACCTCCTCTGCAGTGTTTGTGAAATTAACTTCAGGTTAAGGTATGTACTATAAGTGACACAGTTAAGTATTTAAAGTCAGTTGGGAACAATGGAGACAGGAAGCCAAACACTTCCACAACATTGTCGAAAGTTGTGCAAATAAATAGACTAGGAAAATGTTAGCATTATATTGCCTTCAATAAAGAGTTTGGGGAAAAGCAGTGATTTGTTGTATGTGTATCTATCTGAACTACAGTAAAGGGTTAAATGGGCAGTTGTGGTAATGCTGCAATGAATAGGAAGCAGGTCTTTTTCATAAAATAACACTTCAAGCAACTGTAAAGCTATTTCTAATTTTAATATTGATGTCAGTCAAACAGATCTAAAAATAACTGTTATCCCCAGAAAATTCATAAATGATAAAATGAAAGAAACATTTTTGACATGTGAAACAAATATTTGCATTCACCTTCCATGGATTTCTGCAGATTTCTGTCACCTCTAGTCTTCAGATAGTATGAGTTGGGTCCATGTGTTGGTTTTATTTTCTAGAAGAAAATCCCGTCTCTAAGATGATCAGTGAACAAGGTTTTTATTTAAGAACAAAACATTCATGGTCTATAAACTAGCAAAAAGTACCTTTAAATTACCAGCTTGAATAAGTACTTTCCAGAACCAGAGTCCTAGTATTAACTGTTATCCTTAGCACCATGGGGTTGAATAGTTAGCAAAAGATTAGGCCTATTTACTTATATCATTTCCAGTTCAGAGTGTCATTGTTATTGGCAATTTGAAAGAGCTTAAGACAAGTGAAGAAAAGTAAAAAATAAAATGCAAGTGATGGGAAGGAGGGAAGGATAATGGACTAATATACAGAAAATACACAGCAGGACCAGAAGTGATGGTTTTGAATGTTTGTTGTTTTGGGTTTTTTTTTTCCCCTTGAAAGAAAAGTCAGTACCCACGCTAACAAATGAACTAGTTCTGGTATAAGTCAAAAGGACTGGAAAACAAATCAAACAAAACCAGAAACACTGCAAAGGTTAGATATGGGTGCTGCAAAGTGTTAATGAATGAGACGGACAGTAAAAGATTTATTGATACACAGACAGTCAATGTCAGGAAAATTTGACTGAAACAACAATGATACAGAAGAGATAAAATAGACATATTTAAAGAGCGATGAAATATCTTATTTCTAGTTCATATCGGGAGGAGCGGAACTACAAATAAATAAAGATTTTAGAAACTTTATGAGGACTGAAAGGCCACAGATGTGCTCTGTACTTCTCCACCAGCCAGGTGGAAGGAGTGGGTGGAACTAAGGTACACAGAACATTAATTTCCACGTTGTTAATTTTAGTATAGATGTTTTGCAGCCATTGCATAAAAGACATCATTAAAAAGCAATTAATGCTAACAGTGTTTTGTTTACAGTAATAAGATTGCTACATACTGAACAACAATTGGATAATTGTACCAGTTGTGATTATTGGTTGCAAAGATGGGAGGGTTTAAAAGCAAATTAGCTGATCAAATTCTATTACTGAATTTTAATTCACTTTGGATATTTTTTTTTGCTGTCTGAAAAAAAAATAATTCCTGTTATCCAGTTTACTGGAAGAAAGTAGAAGATTTTATACTTCTAAGCATTTTGGGGAGTGAAGAGGGGCTGCTTTAAAATCTTCAGCCAGTGAAATGTATTTGTGCTTCAGCTTACTACAATTGCTAATGCAGATGGCCACATTTGCTGTGACAAACACTTTAATGACTAAAAAAATATAAAATAGTCACAGACTGACACAGAATCACAAAATGATTGAGATTGAAAGTGACCTCTGAAGGTCATCTTGTCCAATCCTACTGGTCAAGCAGGGCCGCCTAGAGCACATTATCCAGGACGATCTCCAGATGGCTTTTGAACATTTCCAAGGAGAAGGACGTAACCTGTGCCACTGCTTGGTCACTCTCTCAGCAAAAATGTGTTTCCTGATGTTCAGAGGAAATTGCCTATGTTTAAGTTTGTGCCCATTGCCTCTGGTCCTGTCACTGAGCACCACTGAAAAGACACTGCCTCTGTGCTCCTTGTGCATTTTATTTACATGCGTTAATAAGATCCCTTCCTGAACCTTCTCTTGTTCAGGCTGAACAGTCACAGCTCTCTAAGCCTTTCCTCACATGTGAGGTGCTCTAGTCCCTTAATCATGCCTCTGACCTTTTTGCTGTCTTTGCAGGAATAACACATTTCTGACTCGTATCAAACCTGGTGTTCACCAGGACCCCCAGGTACTCTTCTGCAAAGCTGCTTTTCAGCTGGGCAGCACCCAGGAACCAGTGCATGGGGTTGTTCCCCCCATACCCCCAGCACTTCTCCTTGTAAAACTTCATGAGGCTCCTGACAGCCCCTTTCTCCAGCTTGTTGAGGTCCCTCTGGATTGCAACATGATCCACTGGCATATCAGCCACTCCTCCCCTTTTAGTGTCCTTTAGAAACTTTCTGAGGGTACACTCTGCCCCATCACCCAGATTATTAATGGAAATATTGCACAGGACTGGAGCCAATACTGCATCCATTAGCATATCTGTTGCAATTTATCATTGACATACCAGAAGTGGTACTATGAAAAAATTACTGGATGTATTTTGACCTGAAAATACTTTGACATTTGTTTTCCTTCAGTTTTATCCCACTTCTCCCAGCCACCATAATGGATTAAAGACTATGAAGAGTGGCCTTGCAATGACATCTGTCAGTTCCTTTGAGATACATCAGGTCCTGTGGATTTATTTATGTCCATTTCACTTATGTATTCCCTAACCTGATCCTTTTCTACCCAGGGGTACAACTTCCCTCCTCCAACCTTTCCCGCTGGGCTCTGGAACATGGCAGTCCTGAAGGCTGGTCTTGCTGGTAGGGACTAAAGCAAAGAAGTCATTCATTACCTTAGCCTTTTCCATGTCCTCTGTAACCAGGTCCACTATCCCATTGAGGGACATTTTCCCTAGGCTTCCTTATGTCTCCTATTGTATTTATAGAAGTCCATCTCGTCCTTGGTGTATCTGTCCGGATTTGATTCCATTTGGGCTTTAGCTTTCCTAACCTCACCTCTGGATACTTTGACAGTGTTTCTTTATTCATCTCAACTTACTTCTCCTTCTTTCTATTCTTGGTGTGCTTCCTTATTGTGTTTGAGTATGTCTAGGAACAACTTGTTAATCCATGCAAGCCTACCGACATTTCTGCCTGACTTCCACTTTGTTGGGATGAACTGCTCTCTAGCTTGGAGAAGGTGATCCTTAAATATTAACCAGCTTTCTTGGGCCCCTCTTCCTTCCAGTGCCTTATCCCATGGAGTCTTCCAAGAAGATCTTTGAAGAGGCCAAAGTCTGAACTCCACCATCTGCAGCCAAGATTGACTTTGATCTTCATATCCCTACTGAGCCTATTGTTGGTGGTATGAGGTCCAGCATAGCATCTCTTCTCATTGGCTCTTCTATGACTTGGAGGAGGAAGTTATCACCAATGCAGGAACCTCCTCGATTGCTTATGTCCCTCTATTCTCCAGTGAATATTAACGTAGTTTAAGTCCCTCACAAGGACAAGAGCCTGCAGATGTGAGGTTTTTCCTGTCTGTTCCATAAAACTACAAGAATGGTCTATATGATCTAGAGATGTTTCATACAATGTAGAGAATTTACCTAGCTTCCATTTTCTCCATTCCTTTTAGTTCCTTCTTTTGTGCTCCCATGCATTAAAACTGTCATGGTTGCTTTAAAATTCATCCCTGCCATTGGAAGTGTAAGGACACAGGAAAGGGGACAACTGTGGCTTTGTATATAAGAGGCATACAAATAGTGTTCTATGTAAGCATAAAAGATTTTTTCAATAATTCTGCTAATACATTCATATGTGTATAGGTACAAAAAAATGCATTTATATTTCGTGTAAAAAGGAACTTCCTGATAGAAATGTTTTCTTGGCTAGTACATTTTATGGATTTTGTATCTTTTAGTCTTTGTGAAGATGTCTCATTAATTTTCCCTTCTTATGGTTGTCTAATAGAATTAGCTGCTTTCCAACATTGCTTACAGATCTCAGATTAGATCATTCCCCTCATTATGCCAAAAATGTGCAAAATATAAATAAAATCCCTGAAACTTCCAAATCAGGTCTAACAAGTAAAAATGTATATTACTCTAAAAGCATTAAATGGTCAAACATATTACTGATTCCCCTCAACTTCTCATTACTGTATTTCCATATTGCAAATTATAACATTCTTAAGAGAACTGTCATACCAAAATAGGAAATTGTTCATATTTAGACCTGGGTTGTGTCTCTACCATGACTTCCTGAAATGAGAGATTTGTGAAATAAGACAATTAGATAATGAATGCTTATTGTCATTATTACTTGACCAATACATTTTAGACATAAGCCAAACCTGACAATTTAGGTAGAATAGATGCTTATCTGTATTATTACTTGTAATAACACACACATTTATGGGTTTATATACAATACTAGTTGATTAAAATTTCACAAGTTTATTGGGCTGCCAGTCTGGAAGACCTTCTTGGTGCCACAAATATGCACAGTACTGATTAGACAATTAAATCAACTTATGTTTTAGCAATTAAACCTCATCTTTGTGGTTCTAGCTATAATCATTGGACTTAATAATGCGTTTTTAACTCCCTAAGTTGTCCATTAATATTTTCAGTAGCAAATAGATGGCTTAGAATGAGTGATACCAGAGCAACTCTTAGTGGTCCAACAGGGAAGAAACCAAACCAACAAAAAAACAACTCAACAAAACATCACCAAAATGAAAAAAAAAAAAAAAATAGGCCAAAATGAATTAGCAGCAATACAAGGTTTTACTTACCCAAAGTGTCAGTCTTTGGAATAACTTTATGTACTCTCATGCAACAATCGTTTCTCTAAAACGCAGCATCTGCAGGTTTTGGTTATTTTCTGTCTCTGCAAAATGGCCTCCTGAATAAAAAACGGCAAATAGTATCAAAATGTATGAAAAAACATGTCTTCCCCTACATGAAACACTTTCAAAACAATTTGGTGTTATATAAATACTATAGGAAGTGTTTGTATTCAGGAAAAGACAAAACTTCTCAGATATTACTCAAGTTGCATGTTAATGGGTGTCATGTCTGCATTACTACATCATAAGTATTCCCTGTAGAAAGCCACCAAAATCCAGGTTTCATGGATCATGAGCTTTGCAAAACAATTAGCTAATATCTACTGTGACCATACCAGCACCCCCAGCTAGAGAGTCTATGGGCTGATTAAAATGTAAAAAAAATGAGAGTATTTGTTCATTGCAAGATACTCAGCTATAAGCAGATCTGTCAATTGCACTGTGTAACTATATCAAGTCCTAGCAAAAATGGCAGGTTAGGTAGACCAAAGCAGAGCTCCATAAGACAGAGGAGGTCTTTCTTTGCTTTGAAACTTTCTTAACGATAAATGTGAGATGAATAACAGTGATGATGGCAAACATTAGTAACACTTTCTGTGCAGCATGCAGTGTGTGTGGAATGAGAAGGAAGGTGCTATTCCAGCTGCATCCTCTGTTTGGAAAGACACAAGCCAGAGCTTCTCCTTCACCTTTGACTCACTGATTTGCTTCCCACACTAGCAAGGAATGGAACTAGAATTAAATGTCCTACATCTGAGCACTGGGCTACAGAATATGTCAGCTGCATATTCTTCAACTCTGCTTCGCTTAAAGCACTGTCTGGCAGAGATGTTCTCACAACTATGAGATCTCTGTGCTCCTACAGAGGAGCCTGTGTGGATGAGAATAGAAAAATGAGCCTCTAGTCTCTGGATCACATTAGCTGTCCTAGTAGAGCTACTTTCAAAAGACACCATTCAAACAACACTGAAAATAACTCCAAGTGCTTTCACTGGTGAAGTCGTGTATGCCTGAAAGTTTTATACTATGACATGACTAGGAGTAACTTGAACACGGATTTTGTGGACTTTTGCTGTGAGGTTGCCAGAAACATAAAAACCTAATCCCAAGATTTAGGCAAACTTTACCATTCCTACATGCTAAGTCAAGATACAAAAAGCCAGATGTGACCCGCTATTCAGAAGGTGCCTCTCCCCAGAAATTTTGCTATTCAGTTGAAAGTTCCTTAAACACCTCGTATTTGGTCTCTGTGGAGTTCCTTCTGCAGTTCCCGGCTGTCCATGTGGACTGAACTGTGAAGGAGTGACACTTCACTTTGATATATTGCTTTCCATACTGACAGCCAGGCATGGTAATGGTAATGGTATTGTTTCCCCTGGCTTTAAAATGCTAAGTCCAGAACTGAAGACTGGTGGTTCAAGCAACAGTCCAAGGCTTCTTAAGGCATACTTTTAGCTCATGTTGTCATAAGGTCATTGAAATAAATATATTTCTGACATTGAGCAGTGACTTAAGAATTGTAGCTAACATATTATCATCTAAACTTTATAACACCCCCTCAAAACAGATGAATAATTTTGCATTCATTTTTCCATGACGCAAGCCTATGTATAGTAACTCGCAACTAGATTACTGAAGAATGGGAGGCAAGGTGGCTGCTGTTCAGGTTGGCTGATTTCTGACAGATAAGGTCAAGAGCAGGAGACCTCTGTCAAACCTCTATTAGTTTAAAATGAAAACATACTTGAATAATATCACCATGAATCCCCAGAATACAAATTAGTGCCATTACTAAAATCAGCCATATAGCAGCAATTGCTAGTAATATAAAATAAAGTTTGTTTCTTCTTTTGATTTCCAAGTTTTTCACTTTCAGGTAAAAGGAATATGATGGTGCACTAAAAAAATTCAGGCAGTTTGAGGAGTAACAGCTAGCCAGACACACTGAAACACAGAACAGCAACAGGCATTTATATTTAATCAATCCTATTGAGCCAAGAACAATATTTTAGAGAATATCTCCGTTGTTCTGTGACAGAGGTGTTAACCAGGTGAATGGGATCGATCAGTGATGAGATGAAATGTAAATTGCTGTTAATGCTCTGCTACCAACTGAGCAAGTAAAAGAGAGAACTCTAATGAAATGGGCATGGTTACCCAGCTGAAAAACACTCTGGTTTTGCTGTTGCAGACTATTAATATATTTGCATCAATTCACCAAGCAGAAAAAAAATGCTGAAATAATGGCAGTGATATTGTTCCTTCAACCCCAAGAAAATGGGAACTTATCTTCTCTGTTGTGAGAAGTAATGGGTGAATATAGAGTAACTCTGTAGTTTGCCATTTTAAACTCTACAATGTAAGTATGGAAATCAATAACTCCAGTAACTAGAGGGATGGAGAGCCACAGGTCTACTTTCATTGTAGATTACGAATAAAAATATCCTGTCAAGGAACAGAACAGAAAATCTCAGTAAATCTAACCACACAGATACATGACTTCCTAGGATTCTTGTGTCTTATCAGAGAGTTATTGGTCCCAATCTCCATCATTTTGCTATCCATGTCCCATCTTCTGGGATATGGCCTCTCCAGTCTGCCAGTTGATCTACTCCATAAACTTTCAATAAACATAAATAATGTGGCAGTGGCCCTATCTAAATGTTTTAAACTCACCTGGCTTATTTTCCCTGAAGTTGACTAGGAAACAATCAAAGAAATATATCAACTGTCAAATTTGAGGTGATGGTCATCCATTCACTCTCAGGTACAACCAACAAATGACGGCTGGGGTTGATAGACTTCTTTCATGGAGTAGTTGGAGCCAAAAAAGGATGCACAGGTACAGCTTAATTATAAATGTATCAAATTAAAAAAAACATAAAATTAAATCAAAACCTTTATAAGGAAAATTGTGTGTGTGTTAACTTTACAAATTAGCCCAAGTAGAAGAAATATTGGAATCAGACAAAATCTTATGTCTGAAATCCTAATCTGATATTTACAGGAAACTGAAAAGAGATCTTCATGGAAGAAGGTGACCTCAGTATTCACTAAGGGGTTAAAGATTTCATTACCTATGATTTGCTTTAGTTTTGGTGAATATAAACATCTTGTCTGCAGACAATATGCTGAAACTTGATGGAATAGATCTATTCCAGTACATTCTTTAGGATATTAGAATAACTGAAAGTGCTTCATCTCCCTTAACTGAATAAAGGTAGGCAATTTCTTGGATTTATTTCATTCTTAAATATTTAGAACATATAGCCACTTAAATCATAAAGCAGTAATGCTATGTTCTTGTCTGCTATGTCTCAAATACAAACAGCAATGTACAACTCTGAACAGACGCAAAAATGATTGGTTAGAGATGTGATAGTTATCAAGAGGAAGTGGGGGTTAAACTCAGGATCTGAACTTTATCATATTTAGGGTTAAAAAAAAGGAACACAGAAGCAGCTAAAAGGAGCAGATCCATTGCCCAGCTAGTGTAGCGTGTCTGTAACTTTAATTTTGCATCTTGGATTATGGCTGTCTCAGACATCTGAGGACGTGTGTAGTAATGCAGAAGGCAGACTACACACAACACAGGAAAGAAAAACAATCTGAAAGTAGCTTAGTAACATCTATTTACAGTAATTACACTTTTTTAAAAGTAAACATCATGTTGCACAGTATCTCTGTCAATCATCTAGCATCATTCAGGTTTGTTGAACACAGGCGGTTTTCCTCTAAGAATTTGCTATACAGCAATAAGCAATTTTCTAAAATGAATTTTACAAGTGAATGTAAGAACAAAATTTCAAAACAGACCTCAAATGCTCAAACATCTATAATATGAGTGTAGATATTCTGTCCAGAGTCATCAGGAATGCCCTTTTAATGTTATACACAAGCAAAAATCTCTGTTAACAGGTTAACAACTGAGGAAAAATTGTACTGCAGAAGGCACAGAATATACCATGCATGCAAGGTACTATAGACCACACATTCAAAGTAATATCTGCTATAAACCATGAGAAACGTAGCACTTGAATATAGCTCATTTTACATATATATTTTAATATATCAATGATATGCACATATATATACCCATCGCATATGCATACAATAGAGAATGGATTAAACATGACAAACATACTCTGTTATTGTGGAGTCATGTATATAACTGGCTTTCCTCACTCCTTTCTCCTGAAGTAACTTCATTATGACAGGTCACCAATGCACTAGATTAATAGCAAATCTGGGTATCTCTTATCTCATTATCTGAAACTCTTTTATCTAAATGGAAACTAAAATGCAATTAAAAGAAGGGTTTACAAAACAAATCAGAAGTAAGATGTTCTTTTCACAGTGATTTATGCCTCAGAACAAATATAACACTGAGACTACTTCCTGCTGTGCCCACAGCCTTCTAAGGAGACAGAAGAGCAAATCTGCCAATCTAATACTCCGTTCTGTGACAAGCATTCATGGAGAGTTGTTGCTTTAGATACAATTTCACAGCAGTTTCTAATTTCTGTTTTATGTAGCTGTTTAATGTGGAGGGTTGGTTTTCTTTCTTATTTCTGGTTCACTATTACATACAATCCAGAAGCTATATTTTAAAATAAAATACTTTACTGGAAACCTTTAATAGAATTCTGCTTTTTTGTACAAATGGAAAACAGTCCAACTGAAATGAATGCATACTCTATTAAAAATAAAGCCAACATTGTTTTTCTCTGTCATAACACTTTATGAAGAAGAGAAGAATGGAAGTTTGGGAATATTAATTTGTTGCTGTATCAGTACAGTACTTTGTCACTCTAGTAGCAGTATGATGGCTTTATTTTTCTGCTAACAAGAATAGATAAAGTTTGATTATTCTTATTTGGATACAGACTTATTGTAAAGGTACTGGGTCAAAGAAAACCTACTTACCCCAATGAATACAACTAGCAAACTGGTAACAGCAGATGAGGAGAAAGCTGAGGTACTCAACATTTTTCTTTGCTTCAGTCTTCACTAGCAAACTTTCTTCCCACATCTCTTGGACGGACTGCAAGTCAGTGACTGGGGAAGCAAAGTCCCTCCCACTGTAAGAGAAGATCAGGTTCATGACCACCTGAAGAGCCTGAACATACATAAGCCTATGGGACCTAATGAGGTATATCCCAGAGTCCTGAGGGAATTTGCTGAGCTGGTTGACAAGTCATTCTCCATGATATTTGAAAAGTCACAGCAGTCAGACGAAAAAGGAAAACACTGCATCCATTTTTAAAGAGGTTGGAAAAGAGGACCCTGTGATCTGACAACTTGTCAGCCTCACCTCTGTGCTCTGTGCTTTGGAAGATCCTGGAACATATCCTCCTAGGAGCTATGCTAAGGTACATTGAGGACAGGGCGGTGATTTAAGACAGCCAGCAGGGAATCACCAAGAGAAAGTCTTGCCTGACCAACCTAGTGTCCTTCTGTGGTGGAGTGAGTACATCAGTGGGCAAAAGGAAGAACTACAATGTAATCTATCTGGAATTCTCTAAGTCCTTTGACACGATCCCTCACAACATACTTCTATCTGATTTGGAGAGGTGTAGATTTGGTGGCTGGACTGTTTGGTGAATTATGAACTGGTTAAGTGATAACATCCAGAGGGTAGTGGTCAATGGCTCAATATCCAGATGGAGATCAGCAGGATCAGCAGTAAGTGGTGTCCCTCAGTGGTCTGTATTGGGACCACAATGGTTTAATATCTTCATCAGTGACATAGCGGGTAGAGTGCACCCTCAGATAATTTGAAGATGACACCAAGCTGAGTGGGGCTTTTAGTGTGCATGAAGGATAGGATGCCATCAGGGGGACTTGGACAAACTTGAGAAGTGGACCCATATATATCATGAGGTTCAAGGCTGAGTGCAAGATCCTGCACCTGGGTCAGGGCAACCTATAGTATCAATACTCCTAGGAGCAGCCTTGCAGAGAACGACTTGGTGATATTGGCGGATGAGAAGCTGAACATGAGACAGCAATATATGTCTGAAGCCCAGAAAGCCAATATCTGACGCAGCCTGGGCTGTATCAAAAGAAGCAATGCCAGCAGGTCAATGCAGGTGATTCTGCCCCTCTGTTCCACCCTGGTGATATCCCACTTGGAGTACTGCATCCAGTTCTGGAGTCCTTAGTGCAGGAAAGAAATGGAGCTCTTGGAATGGGTCCAGAGGAGGGCCACAAAAATGATCAGAGGGACGGAACACCCATCCTATGAGGAAAGACTGAGAAAGTTTGTATTCTTCACCCTGGAGAAGAGAAGGGTCTCAGGAGACCTTAGAGCACTCTTTCAGTACTTAAACAGGGCTTACAACAAAGAAGGGGACAGACATTTTATTAGGGTCTGTAGCAACAGGACAAGGGTTAATGGTTTTAAAATAAAGTAGGGTAGATTCAGACTAGATGTAAGGAAGAAGTTTTTGTGATGAAGATGATGGAGCACTGACAGGAACAGGCTGGAACAGGTTGCCCAGAGATGCTGTAGATGCCTAGATGCCCCATCCCTGGAAATATCCAAGACCAGGTTAGACAGGGCTGTGAGAACTGTTCTAGTTGAAGATGTCCTTGCTTATCGCAGGAGGGTTTGTCCAGATGACCTTTAAAAGGCTCTTTCAACCCAAACTATTCTATGATTTTATGACTAAAATTACTCAACAGTTTTTTGGTTTAGGAAAAGTTTGTACACCAAAGCAGAAAAGTAACTATTGCTAGGTGATATGACTAATTTTTCAGCATATATATTCGCCACAAATATAGTTTCTCAATTTTCATCGCAAAATACTACCATAAAATATCCCATAACTCGAAAATCCTGAGTTACCTGGTTGAGATCAAAGTTTTGTCACACCTTTCCTGGTCCCCTAGATTGGCATGAAAAATGTGCATCTGTTTCTACAATGAGTTTTAAAATCAGAAAACAATGTTTCACATTATATCTGGCCATTTTCAGTGCTCCAGCCCAAATTCATAACATTCCATCATAAAATTCCAGTACATTCATAACAAGAAAGACTGGCCTTTGCAATGAATCTATCATGCGATATGAATATAGGCCATCAGAGCTATTGCTGTTTAATGTTAATCCATTTCACCCCACTGAGTGTACTGAGATAGCATGAATTAATAATCTATGCTGAATATGAAACCTCTGAGAACACTTACATCACAATAGTTTTATATTGTGTTATATGCCATTAGAGTCAGCATAATGATAATATCCACTTTGTAATAGAAATCATTTTAATAGAAAGAGCGTTAAAACAACACAATGCATGAAGAAAGTGTTATTTTGTATACATTTTTGTATTTGCTGAAATATCAGCTGGAAGGAAAGCTATGAATATTCAGAAACTTGCAGGTAACAACAGTAACATGGGTGCTTGCCTACATTATAAACTAGCCAAACAACATGGCAGGATGAGAAGATGGCTGCAAATATGACTCTCTTAAATGTCTTCACTACTGAAAGGTTTATATCCATTTTGATTAATGACTGTCTTACTCTCTTATATCTTACCTTACTTTCTTATATCTTACCTTTTTCCTTCAGTTTCTTCTCTGCAAGATTTAAAAATAAATGCAGTTTCAATTTAATTCTTATTAAGCTGCTTATTAATTCCTATTAAGTTCTAGGACTTGTAATTAATTGCTGAATCAAGAAGGATGATAAGAGCTTGTGGTTGGACCTTGCTGCCCTTGCGGATGGATCTTGTGGTTGCCAACCAAATCTCCCCAGAAAGCCTTACAGGCTAAAGGTGGCTGCTGACTATGAGAGCATAGAGTTTATTACAGGACATAGATGGAATTGCCTAGCCTTGAAATCCAATAAAACTTATACTGTGCTGGTTGTGGTAGGTAAGTATAAATCATCAACCAATACATTTCAGATCTTTGTAGATGCAGAAGATGGTGCAAATTACACTGACAGTTTGCTGCTATGTGATAACTTTATCCCTACCAGATCCAGCAGTTGAATAAAGGGTTACTGAGGGTACTGCGGTTACAGTTTACTGCAACTTCTGTTAAGCTGGCTCTAAAAAGAGCTGTAGGAGAAACAGCCACTTATCTCTGTCTTTTGTGGGGCAAAGAACAATAAATATCTGACTGCTCAAGTGTTTTTATGTTGTGTTCAGTGTGTGAATGTGTGCACTTATGCCTTCAGATAAATATTGTGAGTTTGGTGCTATAAAGCACAGAGCAAATGGTATATTAGAAGGCCCTCAACACCTCATGCTGAGCATGTCCAGGTGTTATTTCTCTCTTCTGCTCTCAGAACAGAGGCCTCTGAAGCTGGTAGACCCAAATGACAAATGACTTTGTTAGGACTTCTGCCAGCACATATACACATGCCTCCCTTCCTAGTAGAAAGAAAATGTTTATAATTTAGATTCATTAGGTAATTCTCATGGATTTTGTAACACAGGCTGTATAAATATGCACAAATACGTATAAATAAATGATCTTGGCACACAAAATATTTGAATTATTAAAAATACTGTTTACTGAGTTACTTTGTACACATTTCCAAAGCCATAGATACAGAACTAAAACTGCTATATTTGTCTTTCATAATGTAAAAAAAGTTTTGTTTATAAAATAAACAGCACTCCCACTCCTAAATGCAGGGCACTTGGAGTATAGGTAAGTAGGACCTAAGCTTGGAAGTGTGGATGCAGTTTCTTGCTCTTAGCACAGATACATCAACACCTTTAAATATTGACATAGTAGTATGGAATTGTTACTATGAATTTTCTGAAAGGCACTCATCTCTATTCTTGTTTACTGAAGAACAAAATAGAGTCAGAAGTAAATTAAAGAAAAAAACCTAACTGCTAGAATCCAAGAGGATTGCATTTTTCATTTTAAGATATGCCATTACACTAATCGGTTTTACAGCAACATTTAGAAGCTACACCCAAGATCAGAATCGAAAGATGATTGTTACGCACTGATTTTTAATTATAATTTGTTGCAACAGTAATTTAAGTTCATTAGGGCATCAATTTCTTAATGGCTAAATATATTTGACACACATAGATGTTGGTATGGAAGACAAAAGAAAGAGCCAAAGCAAAAAGGTTTTTTTTTCCCTCCTTGGTAAAATAAAATCTATTTTAATAATACATTTTACAGATAAAGGAGTGAAAGTAATAATTGTATCTGTTAGACACATACTTACATTACATTGCCTGGCTTCAGCTGGTTCAAATTAGTTAGGAGTAGCAGATGGAAATCACCCTGAGGTTAATATCTCTTCCCTTCTGAGCTGCCAACTTCCAGCAGTTTTTTTATACCCTTAATTTTGCTATGCTACTGCTTGCAAATTCATGCTTTAAGCATTTTTTCTTTTTTTTTTTGCTGTTGTTGTTTATATTCTTCATTATACATCAAGGGTATCTTATGCCTTTTTATTCATTATATTCATTATAACAACGGTGGTGTGCTTGCTCTAAGTCTGCTGTTTGATTATGCTTACAAGCATCTGCTATCAGTTTTGCATTTCTCACAACAAGTATTCTGAACATATCTTCCTGTTCTTTGCAGTTCATCCTTCATACATTATTTTGATTTTCACTAAAGCATTACCAAAAGTCACATGACATTTATTTTTATGCAAAATGTTGACTGCTTAATCTGCTGTGTAAGATATTAAATGTGTGCTTAAGGCATTAAATATGTGTTCTTATGCTACATAAGTATGCAAAGCTTTATGAGTGGTTGATGGTGTTGTACAGCAAGGAAGTGAAATGTTTCTATAATCTAAATAATCTGCAGAAAACCAGGAAGGGATACTCTGGAAAGTTCCATCCCTGTTTTGTATAGGGAGACTGTAAAATAAGACTCCATTTTGCCACTATCTGACAAATATTTAAGTATATGTTGAAGTCAAAGTTAATTTTAAATACATGCATTTTTTTAAGTACTTAAATATGCTGCTCAACTTCACAGATTATAGCAGAAGCAAAATTTAAACAAGATCTGTTCATTGTACATATCCTCAGACCTTTTCCTGTTAAGAAAGCCCTTCTAGACAGTAGTACTGTAAAGCCTATAGAAAGCATCTTGAGGTATAAAACCTAATTTGAAAATACCATGCAATATCTCATCAAAACAGAATCCTTTCTGTATAAAAAATGAGTATACTTTAAAAATATCAGAATACTTTCTCTGTGTTCCATGGGAAACATGCAGCAAACTGCACGTCTCTGACAAGCTTGTCAATGTTCTTCTCAAAAGAATTCACAGCTGACATTGAAAATAGCACAGATTTTATTTAAAACTGCTCATTAAGAGTATATTATCTGAATTGCAAAGTTAAGGGCTCAAAAATGCCCCATGGAAGATCAGCATTATACATGTTAGTGTAAAACTCCTCTTGTGCATGATATAATATCGTATAGTTATTAATTATGTAGATGACATCGAGTTCTTTTAAACAGTCTTCTGCAACATCAAGAATGGGTGAGTTTATATAGTAAAATTTCCTTGGTTAAATCAGACATAGAAACACACACTTGAAAAGTCTTTCTTAATGTTATAATAAAGGTGCCATCAATAAGGATAAGGTTCACTAAACACATCTTTAACACTTGAATTAATAGAACAACAGATTTAGATTGTGCTCACCTGTGCAGACTATGAATAAAGAGAGAAAACTGGCCTTTGACTCTCACAGACGTGTACTGAAAGCAGAGACACAATGTGACTGAAAAAACTTTGGGTAACATTTCGGGTAACATTTCAGGTTCTGAGGTGAACCACACACTGGTGTTCATAGGCTTATCCCTGCATTTTCTAAAATCTTTAACCCTTCTGATCCTTTCTTCTCAGTTCTTTAGCTGGCCTCTTACATCCTCATTTTTTGTTTTAGACATTACAAGTCTCAGTTTATCAGGGTTTTCTTTCAGTTTCTACTAGTTTTCTTGCATTTTATTTTTATCTGTTTCCACTGAGGAAAAGAAAAGGACAATTACAATGTTCAAATGTGTGGTCTGCACAATCAGTACAGGCACTTTGTGTGGCCTACAGGAACCCATCTATAGATTCAGGGATTCTCTGTCCCCAGATTGAACCGTGACTAGCGGGACTGAAATTTTTGAAGATTTCAGAATTTTAAAACAAGTCTTCAAATGGCATATGTGAACTGCAATATTAAAAATATAAAGTCTTTAAATTTGACCTACTTGTACAGATTTTGTAACATAGACAAAAGAGTCACATTTCAGATATGGTCTCTCTCTCTCTAATACATTTCAAGTCCTTTCATTATAGGCAAAACAAGACCAGAATTTTCAAGGAAAATGTTGCCATTTTTTCTTTTACAATGGTGGAACAAAGTATTTTCCTGTATTCTTGTCCCTAAAAATGTTTGGATAATTTTTTTTTTTTCTTCTTTTTCTTTTCCTTTTAATCAGCCTACAGGCTGGGAAATTTCAGTCCAGATGGCTGAAGTTTGGCAAACTTAAAAACAAATGAATTCAGGGTCTTGAAAATGGAAGTGATGGGCAATGTTGCTAATTAGGCGTTCTATATTTATTTTGCCCAGCTGCCTCTTCTTTTCCATCTCCAAATAAAAATGTTCAAGGAAACAGAAAATTGATTTTTGGTAAAAGTTTATGGGTTTTGGACTTTGTTTGAGGGGGTTAATGAGAATTCTAAACATACTTTTAGGCAACTATCTTCCCTGAAAACTTCAATCTTCTTTCCAAAAGGCCTCTAAAAATGATGTTGTTTGAGTTATTCTAATTATGCGAATGTTCTCTCTCTAAGTGTAAATATTTGACAGCTATGAACATTCCTAAGAGTGAGTATTTCCATTCACTTTTACAAACTGGCTGTCCAGCTTTATAGATTTACCACTTGTGTCCAAAGTCAATGTCAAAACAAGAAAATGTAAGGTAAAACTGCAGTGAAAATGTTGGCTACACTATAAATTTTCAGTTCCTGGTTTCACATTACATGTTTCATGATGTTTTTATATTTCTTCTTTACATTTAGCACTTGGAACCCAGCTTTACCTATTCTGTAAGCAGCCAATCAAGCAGCCAATCAAGCATCCACCATATACTGACAGACAAGCATATCTTCTCCTCAGGCCTAAGTGCTTTGCTGTTGGTCGGCTCCATGCTAATGGTACTTTTGATATTATGGTCTTTATTGGAACTTTTGAGATCTGTGTTTGCTGGGGAAGATTTACACTCTGCATCTTAGATATGGTAATATGGAAAAGCTGGGAAAAGATAGTCATGGAACCACAGCACCATCAAGTGACAATTGGCTCTGTCAGTGTAAATTCTACTTCAGGATTACATGTAAGGTAGTCTTACTTTTGTCTCTCATCCTCTCTGTCACAGGTTGTGAAAAAATACTTTTGTAAATTAATAATGACTAGTTAAAAAATTAAATGAAATGTTCTTTTTTTTTATTATTATTTGAAGTGGAACTTTCTCTTATTAAGCCTTTTGTACTGTATTTTTTTGGAAATAACACATTAGGCTCAGGGTATATACCAGAAAGCTGCAATAAGGTGACTGAGCTTCGCATACACTCACTTTAGCTACAAAAGGTAATGCTGGGCAAACCATTTAGTATTTCTGTGCTTCAGTTCTCCTGAATGGAGTGTGGAAATTAGTAGCTACCCCTTCTTTAAGTGCAGATATAAAAATGAAACACATTTTATCAAGGCATTATATAAGCCTAGCTCCTTTTCAGGTTTTTATTTCTTTTATGTTTCTCTAGGGAATTCATGGGAGCTTAGACTGACAACATCATCTGTGTGATCAAGCAGAGGCAAACATGGGTATTCACAGGAGTCTTCTGAATCCCACACCAGCACTTCCAGGGGTTCCCATATTCCATCAACTCTACAAAGCATAGAATACATCAGGAAATCACCCCAAAGAGGACTTCAGAACAGCGAAGGGCATGGGTTTGGCTTGTGTGCTGAGTGAAAGGCAAGATGATTTTCTTCTTCCACTTCTCCCACAGTGTGGAGATTTCTAGTACCTACTTTAATTTCACATGCAAAAACACAGATAGAGTCTTTCTGTTCAGGGTAAAGGAGAAGAAAATGAGGAAAAATTTGCTTCATGTCACACTGAGATTCTTATAGGTGGAATGCAATTCTAAATTGACACTATTTTTTCAAATAGCACAGTTTCTTCATAAATATTATATCATATAAATAGAGAGATATGACAGCATGAAACATGAGTTTTTACTGCTCAAATTATTATACCACGATATAACCTAGAAGGAGGTATTATTGACCATTAACACATCATATATGTGCATACTTAGAGATGTATAAAATATGTATACATGATGTATATATATTCCTATTATAACAATATATCAGGGGATTTTTAACCTTCATTACTCTTGCGAGTTTTATTCTCAAACATGACTACTTAATAGTTTAACAGTAAGAAAAGACATTGTAAATATTTCATTCAAACACCAGAAGTAGATTCAGGAACTGGGTACATGTTACCGTTTATGCTCATACTTGATTCTGGAGAAGTCAACATGAGAGGGAGAGTAATTTAAGTTAATGGCTTTTAGACTATTAGTAAGTAAATAATGTCAGACATTAACTGGATTCCTGAGGCCAAAATCTGCAATTCTGTTAATGTCCCAGACAATCTGACTGAAGTCACTGGATATAATCAGAAACAAATGTAGCCTCCCTCTTGCTTGTAGGTCCCTCACACTTGCTAGGTAACTGGGGCTTGGAAGACCCTTGGGGAGCATACATGGCTTCAGCCAGATGGATGTAGACTTTTAGATGACAAAAACCCCTCACTGAGGCCGTGAATGGAAACAGATCTTGTTTAAGGCACAGCATTCTACATAAGCTTTTGCAAATGGAGAAATGAAATGTGTTGCTAAAATATATTAAAAAAAGAAACAAACCAAAACCCAAACCAAACCAAAAAAGCCAAACACAACACACAACTTCCCCAAACCAAATAATCTTTATCCTTTGGGAAAAATATTGATGTGATGGTAGTAAAAGTGACAATATAAAATAGAAGTATCCAGATTCCAAAACCACTTTGTGTAGATTCCTGAAATATGTGATTCCCCACCATGTTCAATCTGCCTGTACATCTGGTCCCAAAACATGATTTGTGATTTTAATATCGTTGGTGAGACATAAGCTAATACGTTTTTCTCTGCTGGAGCTAAAGTATTCAATGTAAGGGAAAAAAAAAAGGGAAAAAATATTAGAGAGGGAATGTCTAACAATTATGTGAAATGATAGGCAGAGAATGTCCTGTGACAATAGCCCAGGGAAATTCTAGGCTTTTTAATCTTCATGCCACAGGTCACCCCGTCATCTCTATGGTCTTTATGTTTAACAAGTGAGTGAACTGAGGGGACCTCGTTGTTGCTGCCATTCTCCTGCCTGAAACTTCATCTTCTTTTGATGTTGTTTACTTTTTTCAAAATGAACCTGTTGAGATTTTACATTAAACTTTAGTTGTAGCAACAATAACAATAAAAAAATAAAACCCACCACATAAAAGGAAGAGTGAATAACTCGAAAGATGTTCTGGTAGCCCAGTAATCGCCAGGTTTTCTACAAGGCAGTTTTAGCTGTCTGTGTCACAGCATTCACAGCACACTAATTTTCCTTTAAGACAGCTAACAGTACATGTCATATAGCAGCCAAAGCTTTGCAATACTGAGCAGTTTCATTGCTTTCTCCTCTGGCAT
>JANHGB010061071.1:25856-42139 GCA_026283785.1 Coracopsis vasa
GATACTGTATGTAGTATGAAAGTTGTAATCGGCTTACCGTCATGTAATCTCCTCTGTCTAAAGTCGTGTATACATTGTATGTAACATGCCATACTGGCTTAACAACACATCCAGAAACTTCCCACCTCAGACACCCCAAAAAATATTCTATTAACATGTCCTATTTTAATTCTGAAGGGTTCAGCTGTTGCTTGTTGAGAATATCGGGGACAGCATCAATCAAAATGGGAAAATAATTCTGTGGTTTTACATGGTAATTTAAATGATAGACTGTTATATTTTTTGCACAGTGAAGTTAATTTTACTTTTAAAAAGGAAGTTCGGGATTGCTATTTTTTTCCAAGTCTTTTCCTACTAGGGTGATAGTGGATTAAAATTTCTATTTAATCCTTAGAGTAAAGGCCCATGAGAGTATTTTTATTGTAGTGTGATTGATTGCCAGTGTTTTCAGCTCTTACAAAGATGTCTCCAGAGATGTGATATTTGATAGGCACTTATTTTTATAAGTCAGATCTCTGTAAGGGCCCACAGGGAGCCAGGCACATATTTCTCAGTGAATTTTTGAGTGGCAGGGTGACAGCCTCCTCTGCACACCACATTCCTGCTCTAGGGCTTATATATCATTCCTTTTTCAAAATGCCAAGCTCCTCATAGGGCTAACTAACTCCAAGAATGATGTGGGTACTGTGTCAGTGGGTTTTGCAGCTTTTTTTTTTTTTGAAATTGTGGTTCAGATAATAGAATTAAGAGTGCTACATTCGAGTGTAGGCCCAATAGCCTTAGAGTAGACCTGCTGTGCTGTGCCAACAGAAGATGCCATGGACAGGGTGGAAGCTTGAAACCACAGACTCCCCACTGCTCTGCGCTCTGAGAAGAGGTGCAAGGTAGTTATTCCTTACATGGCTTGGATACACCTTTCTGAATGTAGGCATGTGTGGCCTCTCCTCTTCTGATCATTCGTTTGTAAGGTGGGAATGAAAAACATGCTCTACTTCTCCTTTTACCTGCTTAGCTGCCAAACTCAAGACACGCTGACTTCCATTTTTAGGATTTCCCATGTATTTTATCCCCAAACTTATGTATGCAAAATGCACGAAGAATATAAGAGCAGGGACTGGACATCAGACTTCCTTTTTTCATTCTCTTCCTCCTTACTTAGTGCCTTGTGTGACTCTCTCATTGTCTGGCCATTTACATGACTTTTTTCTGTATTTTGGTAAAGCAGCAAAGTCCCTTATTAAGTATATCTTCTTTCATAGAATAGCCAGTCTTGCGTGTTTAAAAAAGGTGAGAAATACTGAACTTGATCTGTGCTGTAGGGAGAACTGAAGCCCCCTCTTGTGTTGTAGAGTTGTGTTCAGATCAAATCTCAATTTTTGAAAAAGATTTCTTGCTTCTCCCCACTTTCTGCTTCTCGGTTCATGTTAAAAAGCAAAACACACCAGCCAGGTGTCTGTTGGATCAAAGGAAATTCCAAAAGAAAGATCTCCAGTGTAGAAACTGAGGACCCAGCACCAAGTCTGATTTGTTCTACACATTTGCCAGTATTGCTCTGCACTAGTTAGTGCCTGCTGATGTGGGCTTCTTGGAGAGAACCAGGAAAGGTAGTCATATTGACAGGGGCAGCACCAGCACCTCTGTTAGCTTTTCTCCACTGCTGCTATTCATGTAACCTGACTGAATGGGCTTACATTCAGAGTGCTCTGCAATCAAACTGTTTGAATGGCATCAGCAGAGCAGTGTCCTCTTTCAGATCTAAACACTGCTTTTCTAAAGTAATTTAAGAATGGGATTTTCCACTATCTGACCTTTAAAACTAGAATATTTTTCCCAAAGAAGCAACTGACCTTTTAATTATACAGTAAAAATAAAAATAATTCATCTTAGAAAAATCAACATTGTGTTTATTAGGTTCTAGGTACCAGAGGATAATAATTTAGTTGTATGTGCAATTATATTTATCTCAGGTAAGAATACAGCACTCACATTTATCATGAGGGGATCTTTTATCAATTTTGGTGTCTAAAGTAGCTAATGAATTGATTACAGTAATAATGGGAATAAATTAAATAAATCATCCTGCAGTAGCAGAAGATGAATTCTGAATTTAGTATCCCTGCGGTACATTTTTTTCAGCTAATACCTATGTCAACAGCATATACCTGAAGGTAAAATCTCATACTGAGCCATGCAAAGTCATCAGCATTTTTGTCAGGTCCCTTCTGGAAGGATAATGGTGCATTCCTCCAAGCTACTTTTATACAAAACAGATAAAGAATGATCTGAGGTTCCCTGTGGCAGGTGATAATTCACCAAGTTTCTAATTTAATGAAACAGTTAAAATCCAAAGAATTATCATTAATTAATAACATTAATTTATTAATCATATTACTAAAGTAAGTGAAAAGTGCTAATTCCGATGTTTTGAACACTGTGAGAAGATTGTTATTTAGGAACTCTTTCAGATTTTTCATTTTCTGCCAAGACAGTGTTGTTGTGTTGATGATGCCAGGAAATCAGGTATGTAATTGTCAGTAAGGAGCCTGGGAAAGATTGAAAGAGGTTGCAGAACTAAGATTTTATGAGGAAAGATAATTAGACTTGTTCATTAGATAGAAAGGACTTATCTTTCTAGTACCATGGGATCATGGTACTGGAAAGTGTTATGCTACTGAAAAGAGCATATTTTGCCATTGAAAACAGCCTTAAAATGACACGTCCAAAATTTGTTTTAAAAATGACTAATAGTTTTACATATCTTAATATCTAATAATGCCTCCTGAGTTATTGTAAATTAATGTTATTCTTAATATACGTCAGATGTATGTTTTTTCAAAGTTCAATTCCTTAGTTTATAAGATCCTCAAACTTGAATCACAAAGCTAAAATTATGTGAACATTTAAAATTAAATCTGTTTGTTATTTTGTATTTTATTTGTTCATGGCTTATGCTGCTTTGCTCAACATTTTCTTAATTGAAGCATGCAGATTTCAAGGACAAGGATTTCACTACCCGTCAGCCTGTTTCAACCTCCAGATTTTGGGTCCCAAAAGCTCTGAAGACACTCTCTAGTATATACAGCTCCTTCTGTCTCTATTGGTTAAATGGCTTCATGAAAGTATGGAGTAGGAAGACTTCCCTGAAGAAAATCTTGGTCTCATTCTGACCACCTAACATAGCAATCCAGTGAAATTATGAAGGGAGAGTCTACTATATATGTCATTAATTTGAGCTGTATATATCTACATTGTAAACTACTTGGAAGATAGAGATCATGAAGTTCTCTGGAATTTATCTATCAAAGACTCTGCATGCAAACCAGGAAGTAGAAAGGTGACCATTTTACACCTTTCCTGCAGTTTTGAATTGCTCTATGAGCATGTCTTCAGCACAAGGGTCTCAATACAAGTGTGAAAACGATAAAGTTGGTCCAAAGAATGACCTTGAGACCCACATTTTTAAAGTTATCATGGGAGGTATTTATTTACTTACTTTCTTCCCTTGCGATTTTCAGTAAGCAGTAAATTAGGCTCTAGCTAGATGGATGGTTCACAGGAGTGGGGATGGGGGATTCAAATCAGAAGGTTTAACTGGCATTGCTCAAACTGTGGCGGATTGTGTCAACTGAGCTTTTGACACTAACTTCCCAGATCAGTCTCATTCATCAATTAAATAGGTTCAGATAAAATCACCACTATAAAATGTTTACATTTATTTGTTTCTGGCATATGCTAATGAGTTAACTGTTTCCCACAGACTACTTCCACTGTAAAAAACAAACAATGCCATATGTAACCTTATGTGCCACATTAAAATTAAGATCCCACTATAGAGTACTTCAGAATTTATGAAATAGTAACATTATAATTTTTAGCCAGTTAGATTTCTTTTTATCAAAGCATAATAATGCTACATAACATACATTTTTTTCCTTTCGCTGGACAATTCAACATGTCATATTTCATTAAAAAAAAAAAAATCACTCTACCATAGCTTTGGTTTATTAATTTTAATTACCATAGAAAGTATAAAAATGCAATAAATATATTCAAAGAACAATAATAACTTAAAATGCATTTAAGGGTAAGAAAGAACTTCCTTAAATTCAAATGTTTGCATTTTGAAGTAAGTTTTAATAGAATCATAGAATAGTTTGGGCTGGAAGGGACCTTAGACATCATCTAGTTCCACCTTCCCTGACATAGGCAGGGATGCCACATGCTAGACCAGGTTGCTCAAAGCCCCATCCAGCCTGGCCTTGAACACTGTCAGGGATGGGGCACCCACAATTTCTTTGGGGAACTTGCTTCAGTGTCTCGCCACTCTCACAGCAAGAAGTTCTACTATATATCTAATAAATCTACACTTTTTCAGTTTAAAGCCGTTCCACCTTGTTCTATTTTTGTTATATTAGGGTTGTTTTATAGGGTTTTAATCAACAAAATATTACACAATGCTAAGACATCATGTGAATTGAAATCCCTGTCTGCAAAACCTGATTGTCTAACACGGAAGTTTTGGTGGAGGTTTCCTAGAAGGGGGGGGTTGGGACAGTAAAGCAATATACCTGAATATAGGAAAAAGTCCCTGTGAAAAGGTAACTGAAGAGAATAACATTTATTTGGTTAACTTGAATAGGACATAATGGAAATGACATTGAGTAAAAGAGACAAATGAGTGTATTCTTTCTTGCTACTGTTAGCAGAGGAGGAACATTAAGTGGGAGGAAGAAGGAGCCAGGCTACAAGAAATATAAATCAGTGTTTAACTCAATAGATAAACATTAATTTACATTACCTAACATTCTGGCCCTAATCTGAAGTGGAATCAGATTTATATTTGTGAATGATCTTGATTAAAACTGGACTTCATACTTGTGACCACTCCTAAGAAGAGTCAAACAAAGCCAGTCTCTGGGCTCATGATACACAAATTTTACTTTCAACTTGCAGTTTAGGATCTGCATATAAAGTTCTTCTGAAAAATTTTTCTCATGTTCAAAATCTGGCACGTAGGAAGGTGACAGACTAACAATGACAACCTAATGAGGATATCGATATCAACCCTTTTTCTCAGGTATTTTTTTGTTTCTAGAGCCAGAGAAAAAACAAAAATTTCTTCTTTTACCTATGTGAAAATATAAGCATTCTTTAAAAAATTTATAGATAAGATTACTAGTCCACTAAAAGAAATAGCATGTAAATATCATCAACTTGTCTTCACATGCTCTGTAAAGTTCTTGGGAAGGAGCTAATCAGCTAGAGGGGTACCTCAAATTAAAAATACCTTCTATGTCATCCCAAAATTTAGAAGTGATTGGTTTGGTAGTTTGCATTTCTTCAATCATTAATCAATCAGTTTAACACTGCAAAATGTCAAGCAGTTTCTATGACACAAATTGCATATAAATTGTCTGAACTCAACTTAGAAATAGAGGTAAAACCATCCAGTGTGTCAAAACAAATTCTATTAGTAGGAAGAAAATATCTCTCACCCTACAGTTGCACTTTATGAAGTTTCCAGCAAAATACATCTGTAACAGAATTAAAAAAGCAAGGAATTTTAATAATGAGTAGATCTCAATTCCTGTATTGTCCAAGCAAAAGCCTTAATGAGGACTTTAGACCACAAAATAATAATGGTGATAATATTAAAATTTTAACAACAATCAAAGATTTTATATGGTTTTGCTTTCTAATCTAACAATCTTTAACCAACATATATAATCTTTACATATATGTAATGTATTATTCTCACACTTTCAGTGCAAACTCTTTTTCAACATGTTGAAGTAAAGATTGGTAAAAGGTTTTCTACTTGAACATCCATCTAAATTAGCTTCAGTTGATCACCGTTGAATTAAACAATGCAACATGAAAAGAAATAACTCATCAAAGAAGTTTCAGCAAATAAGCGAGATCCAACATGTTTAGCTGATTGTAAAATGTTTTGCAAAATACCATGTTCACAATACGTTCAGTTTTTTACAATGTTCTTATATTAACACGAAAATTAGGAGAGTCACTTAAATACGCTATAATTGGATTGAATTAAAGTGTTGGTTTTGGCTGAGGTAGAGCTAATTTTCTTTATAGTATCTAGTATGGAACTGGTTTGGATGGATGTTTAGCTCCTGCTGAGCAGAGTTTACACAAAGCCAAGGCTTTTTCTTCTCCTCACCCACCAGCGAGTAAGCTGGGGGTGCACAAGGAGTTGGGAGGGGACACAGCCAAGACAGCTGATCCCAAATGTTCCAAGAGATATTCCATACCATATGGTGTCATGCGCTGCCTATGAAGCTGGGGGAAGAATTAAAAAGGGGGGACATTCAGAATGATAACATTTGTCTTCCCAAGTAACCGTTATGCAGCCCAGCTTTTTTCAGATGGCTGAACACCTGCCTGCCAATGGGAAGTGGTGAATGAATTCCTTGTTTTCCTTTGCTTGTGTGTGTGGATTCTGCTTTGCCTAAACTGCCTTTATCTCAACCCATGAGTTTTTGTGGGTTTACTCTTCCAATTCTCTTCCTTATCTCACTGCAGGTGCAGTGAGCAAGCAGCTATGTGGTGCTTAGTTGCCAGCTGGGGTTAAGTCATGGCAGTTACCAAATTTTATAAAGGCTTGGAAACTTATCTTCTCAAAATTGAGATTTCATTCAAAATATTGTAATGAAATATATCAGTTAATCACTAACACCTTAGAAAGTACTCAGAGCTACTAATAGTAAATAAAAACATTTAAAATGCTAGAGATCCACTGGCATGCTTAACATCCATAATATATTCTCATAATGAGAAATTGAATTTGCAGAAAGAAGTAGGTTCTTTCTAAATTTGCAACGTTTAGAGAAATATTTCATACATTTTGCATAGCTACTCTACACTGCAGTTTCTTGACAGAAAAACTGTGACAGTTCTGCACATATTATTTACCACAACATAGGATCTCAAATAAACATCCTAATGTCTAAAGTAGAGGTTTATAATGTTAAGATGACTACTTGTGCAATGTCAAGGGCTAACTTGTGTACAATTTTTCAGAAAATAAACGTATTCAGCCTCACAGTTTGCAAGTTCAGCTATCAATATAATTATGCAACAAGCACTTGAGCAGGCTCTGAGATAAGCATTTTTTCTGCCAGACCTTCTTTCTCCTAGTGTTCCTTTTGAGAGTGAATATTGGTACAAATGCAGGTGCAACGACATTTCAGATATTCAGGAAAATAGCAAATGTTTATGTCCCTCTAGGATTCTTTGTATGAAAAGAGCGAAAGCAAATAGAAGACAATTGGAAAATCACCTTTGTTGCATTTCATGTAACAATGAAAATAAAAGTCGAAAGACAAGTAAAGAAGTTTCGATTTTTGTTAGCAACATCATTGATCAGTCAGAAAATTCTGAATTTGCTAGAAAGGTTTTGCATACCAGATTGTTTAGTAGCAAATGACATGGCCATCCATGTTAGTCACTAAAGAGCCCCAAGGGTGTTATTATAAATTGTATGGCTCCATAGGAGAATTGAATTGAAAGTACATCTAATATGCTCCTGGCTTCCCAAAAGTAATATTTTCTTTTAATTTAACCCAAAAGTGGAATAACTGCCTAGGTGATTCTTATTTTCACTTGCCTACTAATTATTTTCTTCTTAAAGTGAATAGGTGTCAGAGATGTGCTGGAGTAATTCTTGACCTTTGAAGTCAAAAGGCACAGTTGCTTACTGTAAAGTCTAATCATCCTTTACATGGATATTCACAATTGCTAACTTGGCTTTGAAGAAATTAGGATGCTTGGCACAATCTTAATGAAGAAAACAAGGGTATTCCAGAGGCTGAATTAGACCAGGTGACTAACTTTTTTTTCTACAACCTCTATAGTTTTTAGCAACACACTAGAAACAGCTACAATTTCTTGAAGAATGAGGCCCAAACAGTCAGATATATTGCTGACTTTTAGCATACACAGACAGGGCACAAACTTTTATTAATATCTGACCTGCTGGCAATACTTTGTTTAATGCAGACATGGATAACATTCGCCTTCTTTGCAGGAAAAGCGCATTTATGGCTCATGTTCAACTCGTCTCCCACGTCCTTTTCTGCAAGGCTGCTTTTCAGCTGGGCAGTACCCAGCATACATTGGTGCATGGGGTTGCTTCCGCCCAGCTGCAGGATTTTGCATTTCTCCTTGTTGAACTTCCGGAGACTCCTGACAGCCCCTTTCTCCAGCCTGTTGAAGTCCCTCTGGATAGCAACATGATCCACTGGCATATCAGCTACTCCTCCCTGTTTAGTGTCATTTACAAACTTGCTGAGGGTACACTGTGTCCCATCACCCAGATCACTAAGGAAGATGTTACACAGCACTGGAGCCAGTACTGCGTCCATTAGCATATCTGTTGCAATTTATCATTGACGTACCAGCAGTGGTATTATAAAAAAATCACTGGATTTATTTTGACTTGAAAATATTCACCTTCTGGATTCTTATAATACTCAGCATCAGTACTCAGAATTTCTTCATATGGAGGAATTCAAATGAATGAACAGAAGTCATAAAAAGATAAAAATAAGATGGGGGGAGAGGAGAGTAGCAAAGGTAATAACCTGCAGGCTGATCCAGTAACCTAAACTTTGCACCAAGGTAAGCCATTTATTTCAAGTGACACGTGTAAGTCTCTGAGGCTTTGAGGCCACAGCTCATTAGTGTTGTTAGATACTGACACACACACAGACTAATGAAAGATAGGGAAAACATCAGAAAAGTGAAAAAATCATGGGAATAAAGGTAAGATAGCTGTCAGGAAGTCATGCATGGACATAAGCAGCTTATAGACCCTATGTTCAAGTATAAAGTCTCTAAGGAATATGACCTTAATAATAATTACATCTTTAGAGTCAGTACAGCTTCAAAGCTATTTACATGTAAATGATTGCATTTTCTGTTACCCAGTATTATCTAATAGTTATAAGCATAACATTTTTTGTTGTTCATGTAATTTATGCTCCAGTTATTCTTAAAAGTCACAGACAAGAGGTACTAGCATCAGCAAAGCTTGGTGCTTTCCAAAAGCTGAATCTGAACAGAGTCAAAGAGCCAACACTTCTGGGTTATTATTATTATTATTATTTTAATTTCCCAGTATAAAAATGTGTTGCCTTTAAGTATTATTGCACTTGGTTGTTCACTAGGAGACTGTAATACATTTCACAGTTATCAAGAAACATAGAGACCGACCAAAGTTTAACACAGCTTAATGACATGACACTGTGATGAGAGAATGAAATTATGATGACGAGGGCTATATCATTAGGTACCTAGAGAAACACAAGCTTTTCCAGACTTAGTCCCACAGCAGGATGCTAGTAAATAAAAAAAGCAAACAGCAGTCAGAACTGATAACCAAATACATCTAAATTTGTAATAGAATAACAACTGATGAGGAATATGGCAGATACTGTGATTCATAATGCTATATTTTAAAATTTCTGGAGAAGAAAAGGAACAAAGCAGTGCAACAGAGCCTGGCCATGGTGTCTCCACTCTGCTCCAACCTCCGTTACTCCTCTTAGCACGTACTAGAATGACAGGTTGTGTTGCCCAGGGAACTGTGGTGGAGTAGAATCTATGCATGCCAGCCATCCTGGAAGTAGCAACTGTATTTCACCTGAAAAACTTTCCTTAATACTACAACCTCTGTTAAGCACCAGTTTTCTCTAATTCCAACTTCGCTAAAGTAATTTTCCCACACAACTTGTCAAGGATTCTGTCCATACCTATAGCTCTTATCAGCAAGGTGATTTAAGAAGATTAATCAAGATTTTCATATCAATTTACCACAGTGGACTATAAAGAAAAAGCTGAATTGTCTCACGAAATCTAGGGTAAACTGGCTTTCTGTACAGGACATGAACCTAATACTGTAAGGTTGCAGTCTAAGCTGTTACTCTTATTTGACCTAAGCAATTAAACCAAAATTTTGAATTTTGTAAACCAGTTTCCTCCAAAAAAGAAACTGCTGAAGAATGGCTAAACTCTGTTACCTGAACAAACATAAAAATTCTTTTGCTTGCGAAGCCAAACTCATTTCAGCTTACATTTAAACTAAAAGATCTCACTGCTGGTCCACCAGGGCTTTTACGATTGAATCTGTAAGTTCCCATTTGGCTTGCAGGTGCCCTTCTCTTCTGCCTTGTCTCCACCCTCCCCAGAGCTGTTGCCTTGTAGTCTCTGTTGGATTTAGCTCCATTGACTGCAAAGCTTTTAGGCTCTAGCTATTTGCTCTACTCCTTCACCAGGCAGCATGTCTTGCCCTCAGCTAATGCAGCTAAAGCCTGAAAATAATAATGTAAATGCAAATTGATGGATTGTTTAAGTTAATATGCCAAGTTATGAACTAGCAAGGTTTCTGTAATAACAGCCCCTAGAAGAAGTAGGAAAGAAAAGTTCAAAGTAATAAACTCTTCAGCTCCCTGGCTCCGTGATTACACGATTACCTATGAATACATGATTAGTACCCTCACACACAACTTCTACAAAAACAAGATAATAAGATGCCTTTGCCCGTCCAAATAACATGGTGTAGCAGTCTCAAGAGTGTGCCTTTGTTTTACCAGGATGTACACTTATACTCAAGTTAGAGGCAATTACTGTTTCAGGTATAGCTAGTCCTATGAAAAAAAAAAATTACAGAAATTTAAAAACAGTATTTAAGTGTTAGCCAGTTGTGTACATAACTCAACCCACAGCATTACTATTCTTTAAACATCAACATATGCTGAGTAGTAATTTAGGAGGAAATCATTTTTTGAAGACCAGATAATATCATTTCACCCTTAAGTAAGCAATATAGCATAGCCATGAAGATTATCTACATACTGACAGTTGGTCTGATAATGCCCTCTCCTCCCTGCCCATCTTTTAGGCTGTACCCACACAGTGGAAGACTACTTGCATAGATCTTCTTAGCATTTAGCAATCTCAGTAGTTTCATATGGCCAAAGGTGGCTTGTGTAGTCTCCATAAAGTATGCCAAAATTTTATTTGCATCATGATGCTGGCTTCTTGCAGCACAGTGGTATTGCAATCCCATCTCCCATGCAGCGTAAGTGTAGCCATATGCTACTTTTCTTATAGTGTAATCCTCTACTTCAAACGGTTTTATCCCCATCTGCCTTATGTAAGACTATATCTGGTATTAAAATAGTTTTTGTAGCAGTGAATTTTTTTAAAAAATTGTTAGTCTACTCAGTAAATTGTTATACCTCTTTTCAACACAAGTGTTTATGACAGTACAGTACTGCATTATCATTTTATTCAGCAGACTGTGGCATCCCATGACTGTGACCTTTTTTGTGGACATGCTTATAGTTGCCAGGAATTATGACATGTAGTGATCCACAAAAATGCTATTGCATTATCTCCTGGTAATGTAGAGTAGCATATAATATATCACTGCTGTAATAACAGCCTCTGATTTATTCAGTTCTCTTCCACTGCTTGCAATTGGGAAAACAGCAAAACAGAATACAAATGTATCAATCTGTAGCACCTTTTTTGTTGTTTGCAAAATGAATTGCTGTCATTGATGCAAGCTTTTCTGGATACTCTACTATTTGAGTGCATGTTTAAATTACAGTTTTCCTCTAGGTGTAAGGACACCCATAGAAGCACCCCCTTTCCAGATTACTCTGCACTCTTTCCATTAAATCTGACATTATAAATATTTGAACATAAAAATCAATTGCATGACATGTCTAGTGCTTTTCTTAGCCCACAGAGCTACTATAATTCATAGTTATAAGTCAAGTCATGTAAAACTATTTAAAACTACTAAAGATATAACCCCCTATAAAACTGCCATAGTCTTTTCCTGCAGGTTATTTCAGTGTAATTTTTCTGTAACATATGGATGCTCATTTGATCTCCATGCATCTGAATATTTTGGAAATGAGGATGACTGTATACATAAAGGCTGAGCTTCAAACATTCCATTGACTTTTTATCTAAATAGATTTTTAATATGTCAGGCAACTTTATCTATCTCTCTATAAAGATTCTTGTTTATATTCCACAGCAATTAAAACACAGAGAATGAATTACTTGTAATAGCATTCAGTATATTACTTAATGCATTTCTTGAAGTTATTCAGAAAATATGTGAAAACTTTACAGTCAAAACTGAAATTAAACACTTCAAAAAAAAGTTATGAACAAAATAATCTCATTCATGTGTTCATTGTCACATTTGCACACAGAGCTCCAGAATTCTGCCTTTCTGCCCCTAAATTGTTTTTCTAGATCTGTGTGGGCATCTTGTTTCATTAGCAAGTCCACTGATTAACAGCTTCAATTTTGGAAAAAAGCTTCAAACCAGACAGCCTTAAAGGGCAATTTTTTTCCTTCTACTGCTCAAAGATCTGCAGTTATCAACGCAGTGTTTGAATATATCAAATGTCTATATTTTGTGTGTATCTTTGCGGGTGAGAGTGGAAGTGTCATCACTTACAAGTCTTTCTTTCTGTCTCCTTCAAAGCACATGTCAGAAGGGACAAAAAAGATTATAGTCTTTGATGCAATTCTTTACACATGCAAAGAAGATGCTGCCTATCTTCAGGGTTTTTTTCTTTTGTTTCCTTAATTATTATCTTCCTATAAGAAGCCAAAGTAATTTTCTTTAAATAAATAGAATACATTAGACTTTCTTTTTTTTATTTTTTTCCTTCCTTTTTTCCTCTTTAAGAAGCTTTTTAATCAGATCTGTGGAAGTGATGAGGGAGTACGCTGGTCTCTAACCTTGCAATTATTTCAAGTTTTTTGAGCCTATACACAGCTATTCTCTGTATTCCTTGGTGCCCTTTACAATAAGACTATTATGGCAAAGAGCTTGACTGCATTGTGGCTACTCCTAATGTTTATTCATAAGCCTTTGCTTTTGGAATTAATTCATAAGGTCAGTCTGGGTACCCGTATATGTATGATTACATTTCCATAGGCTTCTTCACAATAACAATCTACCATAATGCAACTCAGCACTCTGTAAGGCAGGGCCAGGGGGACCTGTAGGAATGGGCTGACAGGAACTCCATGAAAGTCAGCAAATGCAAATGTCAATCACTGCTCTAGAGAGGGCAGGATCCCTGCAATAGAACAGGCTGAGGACAGAGGGGCTAGGAAGCAGCTCTGTGGGAAAAGCCTCAGGGTGGTACTGTACAGTGAACTGAACATGAGTACATGGTATGTCCTGACAGCAAAAGCGGCCAGAAGCCTCCTGGGCTGCCTCAGCATGGGAATGGACCATGAACTGAAGGAAAGGATTGTTGCTCTCCATGTCATACTTGTCAGACCACATCTAAATACTGCATCCAGTTTGGAGCCTCAGCACAGCAAAGATGTGGAAAAGAAAGAGGAAACCTATGGAAAAATCCTATGGTAATGGGGCTGGTGCACTTGCCTTTGAGGAAAGACTGGGGGAGCTGGGCTGTTTCAGTCTGTAGAAGAGACAGATTTGGGGATATCTAACAGAACCCCACAGACTATGAAGGGTCATCGAGGCTGCCCTAAGAGGCAGTGACATCCTTGCCCTTGGAGGGAGTCAAGCTTTCAAGCAAGCCATGAGCAGACTGGTCTGCAGCCCCAGAAATGGCCCTGCTGTGAGTAAGGAGCTGCACTAGAGATACCCTGAGGTCCTTTCCTGCATGAATTAACTTGTTACTCTGTACTGTCACTTCTGATATAAATTGCAGATTAGAGACAACCATGCAGAAAGTTCCACCTTTAAAGACTAAAAACAGTGGCAGGACAGCACAGCACTGAAAGTGTCATTCAAGGCTTTAATTTCAGGTGGAAGTGGGGAGACCAGGAACTGCACCTGTGAAGAAGTAGAATTGCTGCATGGTAAGCAGTGAGTTTCTGTGAAACTGGGAGATCCAGTCAGTATTTCATCTCAAGTATAGAAACGATGCAGGAGTGCATGATGTCTGGTCTGCTTAATCATGGTGCATGGGTAGAGCATACCATGAGAATATTCATGCATACTTGATAGTAGCAAACAACAAATACCATGTTAATGAGTATCACAGCTTTCCATAGCTGCAGACTGAGCACGCTTTCTGAATAAGCTAGGTTGTCTGACTCCAGCTGGATGATGGTGACAGTATCATCTCTGGGAAGCAAATCCTTATGTTTCTTGTTTTGATGCATTTGGCTGTTTATTTTTGAAAGTGTAGAGAAAGAGGGAAGCAACCACAGAGCTAGAGAATTTCCTCTTGCAGTGAACATGCTGAAAAATCTTGATAAATGAGAGATCTTTACCAAAAATGTCAGAATTTATAGTCACTTAATTTCTGCATAGCTTCTTTTTGTTGTTTTGTTGTTGTTGTTTTATGCATGACATTTTTCTTCTGCAGAAATATGACTTCTATTTATGCTGAAAGGAGTGTGTAGGGCTGAGAGTGGAGGTTATTGCTAAATGATGAACTTGCTTGAAACCATGCCATATCAATGAAAACTGATGAGGAAAAAACATTTGTATGTTATGTAGCTCTTTTTCAGACAACATGGGTGAAATTTGTATAAGTATCCCTAGTAGAAACCATTGCAAAGTTTGCTTTGTTTTCATGCAAATCAGATATTTTTCTTACTTTTCCTTTTTTAAATTCTATTGTGCTGAACATTTTTTCTTTTTCTTTTTATCATCTTTTTATCACAAGATAGTTACTAAGTTTTCCATTTTGATTCATTTCAGATGCCATAAATCGATGTACAACAGACAAGAAGTCACTGCCTGTATAATAAATCTGCCTAAGTGTACAAGTCTTTGTATGTGTTCACTTCAATAATTAATATATATTTGATCTGAAACACTTTAACTAGCATAAAAGTAATCTCAGGTGTCATTGCTATGTGTTATTTTTAATTGCATTATTCTTCAGTTGATTTCTAAAGTACTTTAAAAAGGAGGTCAGTGTTATTCTTTTTATTTTACTTATGAGAAAAAAAGAGGTTTCTACAAGTGAAAAGATGTACCACAAAGTTGGACTTAAATAATGCAAAAACCCCTCAAGCCTAATATCGAAATTATGGTTGCCCACTAACTAGCACTGTCTAGATTGTAGGTTCCTAAATTTGCTAAATGTCTGGTTTGATTGGCCTGCAAGCTCCCAAGAAACCTGTTCCTGTGCTGAAGTACCTGTTGTGACAATACAAGGACAGGTTTCCAACCCAGCACTCCACTGTCACCCAAGAAACTTTTGATTGAATGACATGGAAGAAAGCTGACTGGCACTTGTATAGAAGATCGTAGGTTTGGGCTGGACACATCCCAGGAGGGCACTATAGCTGCCAGATGCACAAAGACAGTGCATCAAAGCATTTCCCAGCTTATTTCTTCAAACCAGCCACCTGGGCTAACGTCAGTTCAGAGGTCACCAAGCAAGAAGGGCATTAAGTTCAGCTTGGTGGTTACTGCAGTAAGATGGGATGAACTGAACCATTTTAGGAATACCTGTTCTCTCCACTGATTTTATAAAGGAAGACTTTTTGTATAAACTTTGCATATAAACTTTTTCTTAGGAAGACTGCATTGCAATCACATCTTTTAAGCATATAAAACGTAGGTTCAGCTATATGGGTCTAAGACGGAGGCAGTCTTCCAAACTCTATTTCAATGTTTTCCAATTGTACAAATCAGACATAAATACTAGTTTGCTAAGTATTTCAGAAAAAATAAGATCCAAATATATGTGTGGTTGTCTAGACCTGTCCAGGTTTCAGCAGTAGCAGTCATTTTTCTCCTTCTTAGCTGCTGGTGCAGTGCTGTTTTTGATTTTTGGCCTGGGAACAGCACTGATAACACTGATGTTTTCAGTTGTGGTTTAGCAATGTTTAGTCTGAGCAAGGACTTTCTGAGCCTCATGCTCTGCCAGGGAGGACGGGGAGCTGGGAGGAAGCAGAGACAGGACACCTGACCCGGACTGGCCAAGGTGGTATTCCATACCACAGCACGTAATGCCCAGGAGGGAGAACCGGGGGCAGTTACCTGGAAGGGCAAGAGTGGACTGCCGGGGGTCGGGCTGGGGTGTCGGTCGATGGGGTGGTGAGATGTTGCATTCTCTCCCTTTGTTTATTCCTTTATCATTATTATTATTGGTGGTAGCAGTATTCATTTGTGTTATACCTTAGTTACTAAACTGTTCTTATTTCAACCCATGGGAGTGGTATTCTTTTCGATTCTCCTCTCCATCCCTCCGGGAGCTTGGGGGGGGGACTAAGTGGAGGGGACTGCG
>JANHGB010061075.1:3215-16127 GCA_026283785.1 Coracopsis vasa
GTTTTCACAGCCAAAGGTAATATTGCCAATACTAGTAATTTACACTCTCTCAACTTTTCAAAAAGTTGATCCCCAACAGAGAGTAGCTTTCTAGTTTTGTCTGGGGAATGTAGCATAGAAGAATAAGGATAATTAACCAGATCATGATTTTTTATTGACCATATCACCAAAACTTTCTATATGCTGTGTATCAATGCATATCCATATCTAGAATACTGATTTTTTTGTTTTTCTGAAAAAATAAGATCCTCATTTTCAGTGGGAAATATTTGTTTTGAGACATATGGTGTGTGTGCTTATCTTTTCATGCATTAACCTCAGGATTAGACATTTCTTTTACTTACAGTTTTGAAGGCTTTCTATCACTGCAGCATTTCTAAAGGAAAATGGATGGTGTGTATTGATTAATCCTCTATATGTTTTTATTACTTAGCAGCTATGCCAAATGATTTGCAAGCAGGTTACTACCTTAGAGGCAGCTATCAAAAAGGTTTTCTTCATTTATTAATTTATAGACCACATGATATAAAGGACAAATATCAAGATCTCAGGTGTAAATTATACACTCTCTTGTATTCTGCAATACTTGATGTCTTGTATTTTAAGCCTCTGCTTGCTTGGCAGTACACCAGTTTTTTAAAATTCAGAATGGACACACATTTGGACATGAGCATAGAAGATAATGAGTTACATTTATTCTCTCTTGCCATTATTGTGAGCATCATTGCAATTACTGCTTTGTCAAAACCAAAAATGCTCTGGTCTGCAAGAGATGTATTTTTTTTCATACTATCAAACCCAAGGGGAATTTATATTTGAGAGCTTTCAAAGGAATTACTCCTGACATTTTGAAGTTTATGACAGAGAGATAATAAAGTGCTGTCTAAAGGGAAGGCATCAAAATGAGGTGCTGTGTTTACCATTTCACTGCCTCTGGAAGGCCAGCCTCTGTTCAGGAGGGTCCACTGGCACTGCTAAGACAATTCTCTGGCTTCCTTAGGGTAAATTTCAACCTGAACTAGCCTGTTTGAAAACATGCCATTTATCTAAGTAGTCTAAGCTCTTCTTTTTCCTAATCTGACCTGAATTCTCATCCCTTTGTCTCTCATCTTAATGGTGTTAGACACCTGATAACAGCTAACCTTGTTAGTGAAACAGAAACAACAAAATCTTTACATGCGTTAGCGGTCTCTGTAGAGTATGTTTGCTTTATGTTCCTCTTGAACTGTAGATCAAAGCATTTCCTGGTCCCTACAGTTAATCTGCTGTGCTTTCTTATTTAGGCCTCCAAACACAGGAAGTTTACAGCTCAGGTTGCACTCTGATTCAAGTATAAGATATGTAAGTGCAAAGCAGCATATTTGCCCAGTCTGAAGCCAGTAATTACTCCAGAGAGTAATTCACGTTTTGGCTGGTGTGCCTCTGAATCTTACTAAAAAAAAAAAAGAAAATACAGCTTTTCACTGTCACCTCGCATGCATGATTGTTTACTGTTGTTCTTCACATGTCAAAGTTCATCTGGCAGGATAATCTTATAGAGGTATTCTGTAAGGAATCCAGAAAAAAAGCATGATTTGTTTTTGAAATGGTTGATACTCTCCTTTATTCTCAGGGGACTGGAAATTACGTCCCTAAGTAAAAAAATATCCCGTTTTGAACAGTTTTCCTACCTGTTGTGGAAAAATGCAATGGACTAACTTGGCTACTGCAGTACTTTTCTGAGCCAGCAGCTCTTTTGTCAGTCACGTAAGGTTGCGCAAGCACTCAGAGCAAACCTCACTGGAGAAGCACTGCCCCACACTGTCAGGAGAATATTGCTGAATTCCATTATATGAAAAGTTAAGTGTTCTTCATGCATGAAGACCTCTTTGCAAATGTTTTCCATTATCTAAACTGTTGGCCCAGATCCACTGGTAAGAGCAACAGTGGGAGTGTAGAACAAGTGGTGAATATTGTTCTCTTCATTTTATTAAATTTCTCATGATATTTGTATTTCTGCTAATCCCTGGTTACTGAATATAGTGATTATATGAGAAAGAGCTTTAGTGAAAATAAAATAAAAGAGAAGTTGGCTCAGCGGTAAAATTCAGCCATTGCTGTTGCAAGGACTTTGAAAACATATTCTGTGGAGGTGTAAAACTCAAAATGGAAAAAAAGCCCTGAAATCTGCCTTTTACACATGAATTTAAGCCATGATAGGACATGGAGGAGTACAAAGTACAGTATTTAAGAGCAGGACATCCACAATCTGGGGTATATGCATTACAGACCAGTTGTTCCTTGCTAGCTTCTGAGACTAGCACATGAAAGAGTAGTAGCCAACTTGCCGCATCTATCCAAAACTTCCTTTGCCCAATGAGGTGGGAACAGATGAAGTCGGTGGGGAACTAGGCACTTCCAGATAAGACAGGATGCATGTTAAAAGTGATATGCAGTATCCTCCTGCTCTTTTAAAATAGCTTTGAAAATCAGAAGATGGTGGTGTTTTCAGAGATAGAAGAATTCAAACTTTTAAATGTTAAGCTGGCAAGATTTAGTTGGAATGATAGTGTAGTTAAGGCCATATGTCTTTGCACTGCTTAGCACCAAAACAAGACCAACAATTAAATCTTAAAATGCAGGCTTAATGCAGTGAGTGGTGTGCATGAGCACGGTCAGTGTGTGAGCAAGGCAATGTCAGAAATACAGCTGAATCATTCAAGAATCGCTGTTGATCTGAACTAGAGCAGGAATTACCTGCAGCAGGGATCAGAAATTCTCCTGGGTAGTGATATTCCACTGTCCCAATTCTGAACCCATGCTCCAGGGGGCCCTGCGCGGCCAAAAGTGATGCTCCCTCCCGCTCACCACCTACAAGCCGCGGGTTGTGCTGCTGCGAGCACTGTGAAACCTCGCTCTGCTGGCCCACAGTAAGTGAAGTCTCGCAGGGGTAGGTAGCTGCCTCCTTCCCAAGTCCTGCACGCTTCCAAGCGGTCGCTGCTTGCTTTTTCCTCCATGCTGGTCAGGCAGTGTGATGGTGCTCCGGCTGGGAAGCAGTTGCCGCATTCTGCTCTGGTGAGGATTAGATTCCAGCACTGAATGCAGCGGTCTCACTTTATCATACATAAATGTCAGTTTATGTGTCATCTTTAAGCTCCTTCAGAAGTCCCTAAATGCTGCTACAAATCAAAGATTATTGTGGGAGTGATGGTTTATTTAGAGAGAAGTATTTTATTTCCAAATAAGATGAGAGGCAACACATGAAGGGCAATGAATTTTGTGTGTTGTGTTTGCATGTATGTGATTGTTTCCAGACTAAAAAAAACTCAAGTTAAAAATGACCCAGCAGGAGGTTGCAGTGCTCGTGAATTGTTTTCTGTTTGTGAACTGTGCTAGGATGAGGAAGGTAAGTATTTAGTTCCTTGGGTTTATATGGTCTTTATTGCTTAACAGATTTCAAAACTCTTGCAGTGCACCACTTAAGAGGACTCCTGATCTCTCCGTCACATTAGGTGCATATCTCTGCTGCATATCTTCCAGGTCCCACCTGCAAAACTGATAGACATTTCAAAGGGTGAGAGCAGCAGATTCAGTTAGCTGCAAACCATTTGGACTGTGCAACACCTCTTGCTTCCTTTAAATAAAGTGTGTTTCCATATCGCAAATGAAAGGAAGTTCGGACTTCCACCTTTTCTTTTTGTTACTTAGGTTTCAGCTGTACTTGGTCATGTGGGCTCTGATGCTGTATAAGAAAAGCACCCCATCCTTTTAACAGTTCCTGTCATTGAGGCAGCCCGTCTTCAAGGAGACATCAGGAAGTTTTAGCCAGCCCCGTGGTGGGAGAAGAGGCTTGAACTGCGTGTTCTTGGAGCTTGGCTAACCTCAGGAGTCACAGACAGCGTTGTTCCCAATAAGCTTTAGTTATTTCAAAAAACAGTGATTTGGAAGTTAGAATTTAATTAATTTTTTTTTTGGGGGGGAACATATTTTCTTTCTTCAGCAATCTCTAGTTTTTCTGTATGCAATGAGTCAGGCTCATCTGTTAGATATAGTTGGTTTTGTGTATTAAGATTAGTAGTAACTGTGATAGGTCACTAAGTAAGCCTCAACTTCTTCAGTTTCCTGCAGATTCATATAAAATGCTTCTTTAGTTTGATCTCATTGATGTCTGGAGTTTAAAAGATGTAGAACTGTCTAATCTTCACAACAGGGATCATTCGTGCTTCAAAACCCTTCAAAAATATCAGTGTGGCAGACTTGGGATGCTGCTTAAAGATGCAGTTAGAAACTGCCATGGTTGTTAATCATGGCCTGTTTCCACAGGGCACTATTACCAAGCTTATAAAAATGGTGCCTAGCTTTATTTAGCTTTACAAGGCTTTAACTTCATTCTAGCAGAACCGCATGAGCCTGTTTCCCCAAACACCCCTGTGAGAAGGAGGGAAGGTTTAAAAAGGGGGCCCAGCCATTACTAATGAATGCCTGAACTATGCACACAAATCCCACTTCTCAGGGGTGTAGGAAAGTGTTTTGGGTATGGCTCCACATCCAGGAGCAGTGCTGTTTGAATAACACCTCCCATAAAGCAGGCTTCCTTCTTTCCTCTATTCCACCCAAAGCTATGCCAACAGAAGTGTTCATGTGGCTTCTTGATGTACCTGAGCACATAAGTAATCTGGCCAGAAAAAATAGCTTAGAATTTTGTTTCAGGTTTTTGCTGTCCCCACCCAGTTCAGCTCCTTGAAATATTTTACCACACAGCTGCATAAATAGTTGGCTTTGGTAGAGTACAGGGAGAGAAGTGGGGCGGGCATCAGTGTCCAAAGGGAGCCAGAGCTGTTTAAACTATCCTTGCCATCAGAGAAATGGTCCAAGAACCACAGTCCCAGCTGCATGAAGTGCAAAAGCACAGGTTTAAATTGCCAGCTGCTTTCAGTGAGCCTGAAGAGCCTCTACAAAATTGGGAAGCCATTGCATACAAATACGAGACCCTCCCAGATCTGTTTCTTTTGTGGGGGCTGTTCTGTGTGCCATCACTATGAACCATGCTGCTTATGATTTTTCAGCATTATCTTGGATACCATCCAGAAATAGCTTCATGCCTCTAAAACCTTTACATGTAAATAGGAGTGACCATCAGAATAGGTGGTGCTAGCACTGTGGTCACATGGACATCCCTCCTGCTTACCTTGCCATTAAGATCAGGTTTGTGCAACATCAGATCCAGATCAACTGGCAACACAGATGTGTCCTGAACCAGACTGGGCACATGGTTACTCAATTAGCTCAAGCCTGCAAAACAGCATGTATTTCAGACTTCTGTTTATGCTGGATTCAGAGGACAGACAGTTCCTACTCAGGAATAATGCCTGCCAGAATTAAAGTTGTCCTTCAGAAATACTTTAAAACAAATTCGAACCAGAAATGTAGGTTTGGGCAGGTTCAGTGTTTTATTTTATTTGGTATTATGTGCCCTAGAAGAGAGTTAGCACATTGTGTGACAGCAACCTGACATTCTGTACAAGAGCTATGAAAGAAATGGAAAAAAACCAAGAATCTCCCCAGCTAAATCCAGTTGGTTAAAATCCAGCTAACAAACTCGAAACCACCAGTAGCTTGTGAAGTCTAATATGCAGTTTTCTCTACTTTTTTAAAGACCTCGTACTTGTAGAACTGTTCTGATGCAGCTGAATGAAAAGTTCAAGTTTCTTGTTTTGTTTTTGTAGTGGTCTCTTTTTACAGAGGAGGAGATGGTTAATTTTGGTAGCTATAGCAACTGAGAGCAGCATCCCAATATTTTGGGATATTGGGATGGTCTAGACACGGTCTAGGCTGAGGCGTCCCTGCCTATGGCAGGGTGGTTGGAACTAGGTGATCTTAAGGTCCTTTCGAACCCTAACTATTCTATGATTCTGTGATCTTACTGAGTCAGTGGGGGTGTGTACTTTTTAGGTACCCAAGAAAAAGCTTTTTACACAGTGAGTTATCTGTTTGCAGTTTGAGGTTTTTGAAGCCATCTCTGGCAATGGTTGTACTGCAGTCTGTGTGGATGTATTAGTGGACTGAATACCTGCCAGGTGGTTGCATGTGACTGAGCAGGGCGTTTTGCAGAATCCTTCTGAAAGGAAAACTGGCCACTGAAGTCCGTTTGAACACTGGGGATGATGGCAGAAAGGAACAGACTAAATTTTTATGGAGTACATCCTACAGGTCACAGAAAGCAATTTGCAAACATTGGAGAAATGTCAGGGAACAGAGAGGCAACAAGGTCCATCCAGCTCTGAAAGCATCTGTGAAAGATTACGTGGCCCAGATGGCTGAAAAGATTTTCACATTCATTGCACATGTAGTCTCGTTTTAGCTATTTCCAGTGCAGTTGTTCTGCTGATCTATGGTAGTTATTCCCCCCTCGGTGCATGAGCATGTTTCCCATTCACATAAATAAGAGTTATGTCTTTGTATGCAGAGAGAGCGTATTTTATTTGTCTACTGCCAAAACAGCTTCTCACAGGACTGCTTGCCTCTCACACCCTTGGGTTTTTTTCCAGCTCTGTGTTTTCTTTGTTTTGAACTGTTTGGACTTTAACATTTTAGGTAATAAACGTTAGTAAAGTATTGGAGAAAGCGACATGGCTAGAAATGGAGTCCTTACTGGGTTCAGGCATCTAGGTAATGCAGTGTAAAATATGAGAGTCACACTTTGCTGTATGTGGAAAAGCCTGCTCTTACTTATAGGGCTTCTGTGTTATTTAGCTATTTTTTGTCAACTACTTTTACAATCTCTGTCTCAACGTACTATTCAAGCAGTGCCTTTGACAACTGTGGCTATGGCTATCACTGCTAAAAGCTTCTAAGCCATGGAGCATGGGTTTCTTTTGTACATGAGTTTAGGTGGTTTAATTAACAGAGTGTAATCCTGATGACCAGGGTACCTCAGGCTGAACAGACAATGATGTTCTACTATCAACCCCATGGTCTCGCTTTGACACTTCCCGTTTATTGTCCAAGAATGTCGCTGGGAAATTGGAGCCGGTGATGTTCACTCAGCATTAGGTTTGATGTACTATGCTTCTGTGGAGCAAAGGTTCATCAAGTTGAAATAGTCATTTTTGCCATCTGTTCTCCCTGTGTGCAGTTCACTTGGCTACAACCACGGTGTGAGAAGGAAGGTAGGTGTGCTCTCCTCCCTGTGAGCTTCTGGAATTGTTGCTGATGCGTCTGCTTCTCTCCACCTCATTTATTCAGTGGGGGAGAGAGGAGACATGGGAGAAGAGGAGGAGAAGCAGCAACAATTTTTGTTAGTTATTATTTTACTTTTTTTTTAATTATTGTTTCTTTTTGCTCCTCTGCTAGTTACGGGTCAAGCCCTTTGACCACTCCAACCTGTCTCCTTTTGTGTGACAGAAGCTGACTTTCTGATGATGCTCTTTCTCTTTACTTTCTCTGTCTTCTCTTTGCAGTCCACCGTTTTCTTACTCTGCTCACTGCCTTGTTAGTCAAACAAACTGGCTCACAGCCACCTTGGGAAATAATTGTATAACTGAGGATACCAGGGAGAGGGCAAGGCAAGGTAAAGTCAGTAGTGATGTGGGAGGAATGGGCTCCTGGATAGCACTGCAGCCTGCTAGCCTCCCCTCAGCTGGCTCTTGCATACATCGGAGTCAGCTAAAACCCCGGCAGGACAGTTGTACTTGGACTTCAAGCTAGTGCTTTGCAGGGTGCATGGTCACCGTAGCTCTAGGATAACCCTGCATGGGGCTACAGATAGATCCCATTGTTTTGCATCCTCTATGCTGGTGAAAGGTGGTTTTGCCTCAGCTCCTTGTGGCACTAGGCAAGTATGCTGTTTGCCTGGCCGCTCCCCGGGTTATCAGGGACTGCAGAAGAAGCAGATTAGGGCCATTCACACCGGCAGTTTCCTTAGTGCCTTTGCGAGACTGATAACTTCTGGCGGAGAGGCAGTGACGCCAGCGGGCAGTAATCTTTTCCCCAGGGAGAGCTGCCTCCCCTGCATGTCTGTTTATCCCCGCAGGTGCGGTTCCTGGAAACCCTGTCTGGCTTTTGGTGCCCGCAGTAGTATGCCAGGCTAGTGGCTTGTCTGGTTCCAGCACTCCTCCCTCGGGAGCTGCTTCTGGATGAGATCCGGGAAGTGCTGCTCAACAGCAGCCTTGTCCGTCATAGGTGCCATTATGGCCCTACCGAGGGGTTACGTGCCAAGCCAGCCTGGCTGTGGCAGTTCACAGCCTTCACCCCTATCTCCTCCCTGCTGCCTGGCAGCCTGTGTGGGAAAGGTGCTGGCTTGCGAAAACAAGACGGGCCAGGTGAGGAAACAAGAACTGACATGAGAATAGCTCGGTTTAACTGCAGTGCTGCCAGTCAGAAGGCATGGCGCAGCCTGAATGGCCCGGGATGGGTGGCAGGGGAGCGTGCCCACCCTAGCTGTGCGACCAAGGTGCAACGTGCTGCCGCAAGAATATGCTGCGAGCGCAGCCGCAGTCATGTGAGGCAAACGCCTTTTGAGCAACAGCACGGTACAGGCAAGGCTGCTGGCCCGACTTGCTGCGCCTCACTGCGTCCCTTCACACAAAGGCAGTGCTAAGCACAGGCATGCCTTTAATCTTGATTTCCTCTCCTCACCTTCGGGGGAGTTACGAAAGCAAAGTCCTACTGTGTCTGAGGAGTTTTAAACATGGCTGTGAATGTTTATTAGCTCGCTTGGCCCAGGATATAGTAAGCTACTGAGAAGGAGTGTTTACTGAAGTGTACCCTGGCATCCTTATCCTTCCTTTGCAGCTGCTATTTACCAGACAGCGTTTGTGGTGAATGTAGCTGGCAGGAAACATCGTCTAGGAATGAACTGGATGAGTTAAAAAAATTTTCACAGTAACATTGTCACAGGCATTTGAAAATATTTCGCATGAAGGCGTATTTTTGTAACACTGAATTAAAATAACACTGCGTGAAGCTGACTCAACTGAATTGAATTTGCGATCAAAATGTTTGGTGTTTTTGTTTTGGGTCCCTGCCTTGTTTACAGCTCCGCTGTGTTATGCTCTGTGTTGCAGAGAAAGCATCTCCATCCACTCTGTTGATGCGTTGTTTCACAAACGTGGCAGCAGCACAGCTAATTCAGCAGCACTGGAAGTAGGGGAAATTTAGACTTTTTCCTGGCACTTAAAGAAACTGCTTATGAAAATGCACTTACTCCTGGTTTAGTCAAAATGGCCTGCTGTCATGCTATTTCTTTAAGAAGCTCAGATTGCTTAACTAGAATGATAATGTCTTCTTTGAAAGATAGCAGAGTAAAGTAGCAGGATTGTTTCTTACATAGGCTGTTGTGAGATTTGGAAATCACTTTCTTCATTGCGGAATTTAATTTGCCAGTGAGATGTAACTATTCTTGGAGTTTTGTAAACCATGACTGGGACTTCTTGTTTTTCTTTTTTTTTTTAATTATCATTCCAGAAACTGAGAAAATTGCTTAAAAATAGGTTTTAGACGGGATCAAAACCGACACCAAAAAAAAATACACAGCCATTAATATGCATGTCAGTCCACTGTGCTGTTTTTTTCTTTGTAGGTTGTCCAGTCTACCCCTTCCTTTACCCATTGTCTTTGTTTTCTTATTAGATCCTTGTTTAGAATTTTTTGTAGGACTGTAACTCTCTGTTTTGTTTAGAAAGTTCCTAGCAGATTGTGGTTGCTATAGCTATATGGGAATGGACTATTTTTGTTGAGTTACTTATTTGAACTGGGACTTTCCAAAACCCCCTCCTTGTCATCAATCTAGTAGAGAAGTCCCGACAGTGTATTAGTCATTACTGGGGTGACAAAAAGCAGAGTATAGTGTTTGGAGACGCCCTTTCAGTGAAAGACACTGATGTTTAAGCCTCCTCACAGATGTGTAGAGCTGTACTAGCCATGCCTAACTCCCTTGCGTGCTTAATAGGTTTTTCCCCTGTATATCACCATGTGCCATTGAGATCCTTGTAGAAGGGCTGGATTTGATGGAAACCTGGATGTCTCTGATTTATCTCTCACAGCTCCCGTCCTGAGCGTTGCTTATGGGGGTGGGTGGAGTATGCTGCTCTGACACTGACTTCTGTTGCCACCCAGCTAAAAGCTGCACAGAGGAAAGATCTCCCTGCCCAGCACCCAGGAGCAGGCTCAGAGCTGGGGCTTTGTCTCCAGAGCTCTGACAGCAGCATGGCCGTGAAACAGCTGAAGTAAACAAACCAACAATGCAGGCATTTTTGTACAGAATAGATCCATTATTCTTCCTGACAGCATGACTTGGATTTTGAGTTCTCATGCTCTGTATTGTTCCTTATTTAAAAAGAAAGAGAAAGCAGAACAAGGAATAATACAAATGAGACAGCATAGGGCTTGTGCTAGCTTATAGGATACTATTAAGGTCCTGTCGGCACTACAAATTGGAACCATTTTGTAACCAGGTCTCTGAACCCAGCTGTATTTTTAAAGCAGTCGGGCCCAAAGTCTGGCATGATCAATTCGCCCAGGGCTTTTACACAGACTAATACCCAAGAGGCAATAAGCAATCACTTACCAAGACCGATCCATTGATCATTCAAGGTGCAGTTTTTCTTAGCCAGACAACAGGGCTTGCACAGTCATATAGGCATATGCCGGGCAGGGGGTTCTGGAGGGAGCCCATGGCCAGAGGGCTGCTGGGAAGGTGCAGGAATCTTGTCAGGGCTTTCAGACAGCAGTTTGTTGCAAGGGTCACAGTAAGGCTTTAAATAGTTTGTGTGAGATAAATTTTGAGCCCTTTTCTGGTCATTTGGACTGGATATCCATACTGTCTGCTGGACACAGAAAAATCAGCATGGATTCTGGGAAATGACCTTTTCCTCTGGCTGGGAGAGGTATGGCTGCGGGAAGACTTGCTTATGGAAGAGGTCAGGGAGTGTATATTGAAACCCTCATTGACTTTTCAGACCTGGGCAGCCATAGCAAGAGACAAACAATAAAGCCATCATTGCTGAAATGAGATGCACTGATATCATAATCAAATCAACTATCCCGAGCCTGCTCCTGGAAAGAACACATCAGGAACATTAAGTAGAAAATGCTGTATATTTAGAAATTGTTAGTTATTAATTCTGCATGTTAGAGACATAATTTCTTGGGTGTTTCATGCCATTTTTGTTTTAATCTCTGCACTTATGATTCCCCAGTGGGACACATGGAGTAAATCCTTATTCCACTTTCAAAACTGCATGTAAACCCAATTTGAATTGCACAGTCTGAAAGATCTTTCAGTCAACTAGACGCCGTTTCTGTTTACACATCTGTAGCATTTAAACATTGCAGGATTGTTTAAATACAATGCTTAAATACATTTAACACTTAATGCATTTATGTTTATGTTTAAATATATAAATAATGTATAAATTTATGTTTAAATAAACATAAGCATAAACATTGTGTGGCCACCTCAGTTCACAATCTTAAGCATAAATCATTGGGTTTCTTGGCCTGAAGCAGGCGAACTGACAGTGGTGGAATTAAGGGGAACCACAGCACATCTTTCCATTATTGACAGGTAATAGATAACAATAACTTTATTGACAGATAAATAAATAAGTGGCTAAGAGTCAAATCCATTAATGGTGACCAGCAAACCAGCTTCCCTACTTACTCTTCCTATACAGTTTGAGAAGCCAGTGCCTGGGCACCCAGTAGTGCTGCTGTTTTGCAGCAGGCGGGAGGAAAATTGAGAGGACAAGCAGTGAAGAGAACAGGGTACATGAGGGAAGGAGGAGGCATGGGGAATGCTGGTAGGCGATTCAAATGCATTAAGGATGTTTTGATTGAGATATGGAAAAAAGCAGAAGCAAGAGCTGACAGGCATCCAATGAAAAAGTAAATGGGAACAGACAGAGGTCCTGGTATAGGAGGGCATTAAAGCATTCTGGTCAGGAGATGTGGAGGGGGAAGATAAGAGGATCTGCAAGTGTTGTATCTGGAATAGGCTGTGACATCCAGTGAGGGTCAAGGGATGGAGGCACAACAGAGGGAAAGGGATCACATGTGGGTTAATGTCTTGTGCTTGCACAAGGACGTAGATGGCGTGGAGGGATTAGAAAAGCCCACACTGGGAGGACATGAAGTACACGTGGAACTACTGGCATGGGGACACCATTGCCAGTTGTAAGAACATCTTGTGTGGCCCTGGGAGAAATTTAGGCCCTTTCCTCCACATCTTTACTGTTTGATGCATAGCAGAGGCAGCATGTGCAGTGGGGCTGTCCTCAGCAGTGCACTTTACAAGACTGACAGCAATAAAATTTCCTTGGGAAATATATTGTTCATCTGTTATTTTTAACAGGTATAAGGTGAGAGAAACAGCCAAAGGTAATTTGCTGGCTTACTCCCCCTTCATACTTTAACTTTGGAAGCTTAAGCCTTTTTTCTGGCACTGCGGCTGTTCAGCAGAGGTTGTAGAGCTCTGCTTTCAGCGGGGAAATCGATCAACTTGAAAACCAAAAATTCCCCCTGTTTGACAGTGTCTTACGAATTCTGCAGTCTGTACTGGTTTTTTGTCCCTTTTCTGCTATTGATTTCCTAGGGTGTGCTAGTTGTACCATGTTTTTGAATGCATGCATGTGTCTAATTGGACATGTGTCATTAAACATATAAAATTCACACACACACACATTAAGCATATGGAAGTTTTGTTAAGAAGTATTCATTCCCTCTGTGGCCATATACAAACATTTGAAATACTTGAATCAGGCTGAATCACAAGGTTAAAAATAGATCAGTAAAGTCTTCGGATTTACTTTCTGAATTTTAGGTGTAAGGAAGCATTTAAAGCTTTCTAACTTTAATCTTTTTCATGCTTTGTGCCATTTGTCACTACGAATATATAATAAGTAGGAATTCCTTTCTGCACAGAAGGGTCCTTTA
>JANHGB010061076.1:0-15178 GCA_026283785.1 Coracopsis vasa
GTGGGTGGGTGGGTGTGGGGGTGTGTGTGTGTGGGTGTGTGTGTGGGGGTGTGTGTGTGTGTGTGTGTGTGTGTGTTCGGTTTTAGCTGTAGAGAGGTTTGAAAAGCTAAATGAAATATGACATGCTTACTAGAGAAACTTTGATTTAGCCAGCAAGGAAGTGTGGCAAGGACTGTATCTGCTATATCACCGTGTGCTTTCTGTTTGGCTTTGGCAGTAAGCAAATAAAAAAACCCCAAACATATTTATAATAACTGAAAGGAAAAGTATGAATAGAGAAATTACCATACCAGTGGAAATGATCTGCTCTCACATTGTGAGACCAGCTGTTCTAGCCTTCATCGTTTGTACATTTGCTGTATGAAGGGTGAATATACCCCATTATTGCAGCTGTGCACAACCTAGCCTGACCTAAATGCCAAGAAATAAGCAAGTGAGAGTGAAGCATCAGTGGCAAATTGGAATCTAAGGCCTTTTGTGCTTGTTAAATGGTGGAATGATTATAATTGGAAAAAGTGATGTGCATTAGTTCTGAGTGAATGTACAAGAAATGACAAGCGTGTAACTTAATGATTACTTCACAACACCCAGGACTGCCTTCTAGTCTTGCACTGAGAGGCTCAGCCCTACAGCAGAGAAAACTGCATGTCTTCTTCTGCTATTCATGGGCATCCTCCATAGGTCACATGGAAATAACCCTGAAGTGATAAGTCTTGGTTTAGGAAATCTGCTGCTTAAGCTTGTATAAGTCATTGTGACAGAGCGTTTTTTTCTCTCTTCAAAAACCTTTGTCTGTGTTAGTAGCAACTGGGCAGAGTCCAGCTTTAAATGAAAACTTACACTCATTGTTTATTCTCACAGGTAGCAAGTACATTAGCAAAACTTCTGCCAAGCAACATCTGTAAGATTTGATTATGCAGCATAAAAAAAAACAAATGCCAAAACCCAGAAACAAAACAGAAAAATTTTATCCAAGCATACTAATGAATTATTTCAAGTGAATATGAAAATTAAGACTTGATAACTATAGATTAATTAAATTTCTTTTTACAGCTGGGAGAAATTATTTCCCAGGATATTAGAAATTCAGTCCAATTAATTCTTCTTCATGTTAAAATAACTCCTGTCTAGGAAAAGCGTTCCAAGCATTTCCTGGGTGATAGGCATATGCTTTATGACAGGCTCATACAAAGATTCAGGGTTAAATGCTCAATGAAAATGTATAGTACATAAATCTACACAGAAAAGTAGCAGGAAAAGTGTCAAGAAGCAATCATCTTCAGAGCCAGTTTAGCCTCACAACAGGGGCCTTGTCATGGTCAGAGTTAAACAGGCTCTGTATAGGACTGAACTTTTGTCTGCATAAAGCCATCAGAACTGAGAAGTTTACCAGGAAACTGGAACTTCACAATTAAACAGTATAGTAAACAATACACATCAATTGTAGCTACTTTTCTTGAAGCTCTTGAAAATCAACATACCAAAAAGTACTCCATTGAAACTTTTTACTGATGTTTATATGCTACTTTAAATATGCTGGGTTTTAAAGATGAAAAAAATCCATCCTCCCAAGAAATTCAGAATGGGTTTTCATTAAATGAAAGTTATAATTCCTTTCTACATCACTAGGTAGGGTCCACTAGAAATTGATGTAAAAGCTTAGCCTAGAAAGTATTTTTTGTCTTGCTTTGACGGAATGTCTAAAAAACTTGTGCAAGTTCGAAAGTCAAGAGTAACCACTGCCTTCATACTACTTACTTCAGATACATTGACCTTTCAGCCTGAAGGTTCCCGATTTTACCCTATGCCTTCTCATGCAATGTTTGGAAAGATGGAACATCAGGGAAAGAACTGTTCTCCCTCCTTCTGTTTCATTAGTAATGTTCATTTGAATATGATTTACTATGGAAAAGATGTTAATAAGAAATGCTTTTTTACATTTATTAGTGGAGAGATGGTCTGACAGTTGGGAAGGAGAATGTATTATAAAGACGATAGTGCAGGTAATATCCTGTATATTGAGTCTAATCACCCATTTAAAGTTAAAACAGGAGTTGTTAAGAATATAGTGAATCACACTCTAATGATTAGTGATGAGAATCACCTAGATAATGAAATTGGTATTGAGAAACAGATTTTTCGGCAGGATGATTATCCTGCAAGATTGATTAAAAGGATAATTGTAGAACAATGTAACCTTTTCCGTTAATTATAGCATTGAACTTGTTTAAAGCCATTTGTCAGAACAGTGTGGCTCTGCCATATCACAAAGTGACTGACCACTGATTAACATGATATTTATGATCTTCCAGGAAAGTGAGGTATTGCCACACCTGTACAAGGTGGTTTTAATATCTCTGCATCAAAAGTTAAGTATATAGTAAAACCACTGCAAGTAGTCAGAGCTATAAAATTCCATGTGGTTGCACATTTTCTGATTGCTGAATCTTGAGGATGAGTTTTCCATCCCTTTTACTGCGAGATCCCATGAGACTAACACTATAGCACTCTTTCATTTGTACTGGCATGTTTACGAGGCCAGACTGCTTTTCAACAGTTGGCACAGCAAAAGAAAATATCAGACAGCTTTAAAATTGTACTCAAAGAACTTCCAAAAGCAAAAGACCTGCAGCTGGAAATGCTGAAAGTTCCAGTGTTTGAGACCTAGCTGCAGAAAAAAACTGAGCATTTCTTTGAGTCTATGTTTCTTAATCTTTCAATGAGAAGGTTTAATAAGCTACAGTAAGACATTTCCTAAGATTTTAAACAATTTCCTGGCATTTCTTCACAACAGCATGAAACCTTTCAACATTTTAACTACACATTCAAGTAATAAACTGTTAATATGGAGGAATCTTTTCATCACTAAGAATGATAAAGCCGGGCAGCAGCCTTCTCAAAGGAAACAAATAAGTATGATGATGTTGGCACCAATGTGGGGTACAGCATTCAAGGTACAGAAGCAAAACACCTAGTATCCATAAGACAGGACTTTTTCAGTCAATGTTTTAAGTTTACAGATAAGTTTCTCCCTTAGGTTTCTTATGACAGAAGTGCTTAGGTTTGCTAGTCTATGTGAGGACTTTTGGATGCATGAACCAGAACCCACAGCTTTGCACTAAACACTCACAGAATCTTTATGAGAAATACTCTGACAAATTATATAGCTGTGAGAGTTCAACCAGAGTCACAGAGAAGGACCTCCAGCTAATCACGTAATCCAATCTCCTGTCTCAAGCATACATACCAGCAACACCAGAACATGCCAAGTTTCTAAGACCTCCACAAATGGAAATTCCCCTCATCTCTGGATAACCAGCACTTTGGCATCCTTCTAGTGAAAGCGTTTCAACCAAGAGCCTCTTCTTTAACCTAATTACACAGAGGAGTTTGACTCTCTTGTCTCTTACTAGCTGTAGGATGCTGCTGCTTCCCCTCTCAGTCTCCTCTTTGCAGCCTAAACAAGCCCAGCCCCCTCAACCTCTCATCTTATGTCAAATACAACAGGACCTTTGCTTCATGCAAGTCTTCTGCTGGATCATCTCTTTTTTCTCAATATCCTTCTTACACAAGGGTAGCCCAAAACTGGATACCATGTTCCATGTGTTGCCTAGCCTGTGCCAGGTATATGGAGATAATAATCTCCATCCACTATCCATGCTTCTCCTAATGTGGTCAAGGGTGCAGCTTACATTATTTATGATCTCCCACTGTTGTTATCCATCGTATTCCCAGGGCTGTTATGCATTCAATTGGTTTCCAGTCGGTACTGACACACTTAAGTTACTTCTCCTCAAGTACAGAACCATTAAAAATTTTGAGGTTTCTGTCAGCCCAGTCTCCCAGTCCGTCAGTCTAACTCAACTGAACCTCTGCTGTAGGGGATATTAACTCCTAGCTCTCACTTAGTGTTCTCTGTAAATTTGCTGGGGCTGAGTTTTATCTTATCATCCAGGTCACTAATGAAGGAGCTGAAGTCTACTAGCCACAGTACTGACCCTTAAGGTTATATAGAGGTTTCATCTAAAAGTTTGATACAAAGTTTTAATCATTCTATGAATCTATATTGTTACTTTTTCTTAAATTTGTAATTGGAGACAAACTGAACAATGTGGAATCATAAAGCACATTTTAAAATAAATAAAAAAAAAGCATCAAGAATCTATGGATTGATCAGTTGCGGAGTGATAGGAGAAGGGAGAAATTCCTTGTTAGCTGTATCTTGGCTAGACAGCCTTAACAATCAGCAATGTAGTGGATTTCGTTTATGAATTATTCTGTCCTCTTTAAGATGCTCAGATAGAATAAATACAATGCTTGGCAATAAGACTAATAATACATTATTGGGCTACTATATTTAAAAGTTTTAGGTACTGCTCTGCTCTAATGTATTTCAATTCACATGTGAGTAGATTTGGTGGAGAGGATCATATACAGGCTGAGTAGCTCTTCAGTCTCCTCATGTTCTTGTAGCCTGCAGAATAATAATTATGGGAATTGACCATCTGGTGAACATATGTAAGATCTGACTCAGCCCAGGGATAGGACGATAAGTGGTCTACTTCAGGTGAGTAACTGTAGCCCCTCTTATCTGCCTGAGGTAATGACGGATTCCTTCCCTCCTCAGGTGGCAAGCAGTAGTCCATTAGGGGGCCAGCAAGAGGCTTTATTTATTTTAACTCACCTAGGGCTCTTGCATTTATTTGTAGAAGCCAGTGGCAGCAATTCCAGACACTAATGAGTAATGACATGGCAGGAGAAAATACATGGCACACAGTCAGTGTGTGGCTACGCACCATTTGATTATGTGCTGAGCTAAGAAGTAGGGAACAGCCTGACAGCAGGGTATCCTGCGAGACCTCCCACTAGAGCCACCCAATGGATGCTGCTGGAGCACAAGCAGCCCCTGCACCGGATAAAGCTACCAAACACGCTTGTGTTACAGAAGGGTAAAAGATGACACAGGTCAGCAGGAATCCAAAAGAAAAAATAAAAAGGCATATTGGCTCACGTCTAATTATGGCCAAAGCACATCACTAATAGCCTCAATACAACCCATCAACTTCCCCTCTCACATTTGAACACAGAACACAAATGAATTAAACAGGAAAAAAATTAGTTTTCAATACAATCCATTCCAGGCATGTGCCTTTTCTGACTCTGCATGGGGAGTTTCCGGCACCTTTTGGCAGGATGCAAAGGCACAACCTACTCCAGCGCTCACAAAGAGAATTTCCAGAAGTTCTGGCTGCTGAAAGAGAGGACTCTAGGATACTTGGTAGTGGAGGCTGAATTAAAACCCAGCGCAAGGTAGCCTTTTTGCTTGTATTACTTTGTGTGATTCATACTTATAATGATTCCCTCCTGCTGAAATGGCCTGGCTGCCTGTTGTTTTTGCTCAGTCATCTCCATCAGTTTTACAGATGGATTTCGCTGGAGTGGGAGAATTAGAGCAAAACCATGACTGTTATTGTTTCACAGCTGATGAAGAGCAACGGTAGAAAAGTAGTTAAGAAATCTTATTTGTTGTCATCTTAGCTGTGTGAAATTTTACACATCTAACACCAACAGTGGGCAAATCCCTGCCTTAAGATTTTCATTATGTTTCTCAAGGGACAACTGATATTACTTGGTTTTCACTTATTCAGGGTATCAGCTTCAAAGCCTAAAATACAATGGAGCTTCCCCAAATTTTCTCTGTGTAGACACAGGTAGCTCTGCAAAGACTACAGCACAAAAAGAGAGAGATCCACAAAACTGACATTTCTTTTTTTAAAACGTGTGTGTGCCAATGGAGATTCATTTCTCCTGAAGCAGATGTGTGAAAAATATTGCACGTCTTCTGTAGAACAACAGTACGAATTAATTTCAAAGCTCTGTCAGATTTAAAAAACCCTAATATTACAATTTTAGGAAAAATCATCCAACAGCAGATTCAGACAATGTGAAAAAATACGCAGCATGTATTTGGGCTGAAGATCTTATACTGCTTTACAACTTCAGTTCTATTGTCACTTATAATAAAATCAGGGGGAAAGACCTTGAGAGATAAGCTGCTTATTTATTTGTTCCTGAAGCTTTGATAGCATGTAGGTTGCTGTGTGATCTTTATAAACTCAGAGGTGCTAAGCACAGCTTGGTTTTGAAAGTTAGTGCCAGCAAGAGACAGACTTTTTGTAATAACACCCAGTGAGCTGTGGCACTTGTATACTCATATATTTGTCTGTGCCAAATCCTTACCTAGTCTACATTAACAGAGTCCTTTTGAATTCATGCTGGGGATCTGGCCCAGGATCCGTTTCTTGAATGTTTATATCCAGCTAGGAGAGAGACACTCAAGAGGATATTTCTCATCCTCACACTAACCAAACAACTCTAAATACCTTTAAAATAGAAACAAAAATAGCATTTTCTTCCTCTTCCCAAATCTTACAGGACAGTCTGATCAGATGAGAAAATAATGAAAATACGGAATTCTTCGTCTTTTTTTTTTTTTTTTTTAAAGGATCCAAAGAAACAGATAGATGTTCTAAGAGGAACTTATTGAGAAAAAGAGTCAAAGAAATAAATTTGTCAATTGCCCTAATTCCATATGCAAACTGACCTCAGATAATCCACACTCTCAAAAAGGAAACACTACTTTAAAATAAGTCCTGCAATAATCCTCACCAGCAACATATACAAAATCGAGTGAAGGATTTATTTGAAAAAGGGGAACTGGGGTAAACTTCTTGCATTATCCTACGTTATTGCTGATTTGTAGTCTGTGTTTGAAGATGATTTAGATGCAAAAATCTGAAAATAATCTGACACCTGAGCCAGTTTTCCCTCTCCCAGGATAGGTCCCACAGACCAAGGGAGCCCTCCCTTGACTCCTTGGCTTTGCCCTACTGGAGGGTTACGACATGATGCTAGAAAAATTTCACTTTTGCAGAAGGTTATTATCTTACAGAGAGGGCTGATGCCAAACTGCTACTATAGAGAATTCACTGGTATTTCGAGCTGTAATGACTGGGAAGGTTAGGAATACCACAGCCTAACATATGCCTTTTTCAATTGCCCCATTTTCCCCACTTTTCTCCCCATTTTTTCCTTTTTTCCACTGTGTTGCATTCTGAACTACTTTACAGTCCAAATACATGATATTCATGGTTGAAGCCCCACCCAAACAATGGGTGAACTAGAGAGTAATACTCTGTATGTACCAAAGGCAGTTTGATACACTGCACCATGGAGGCTGTTAATCTTTTCCTTCCTGTCCTATGAGTAAAAAAGCGATTTAGTTGTATAGTAGAGATGCAGTTATCCAGAAGGAAAGCACTTATAATGATGACATCAAGCATGGGTATAAATGCACATCAGCCACTGTTTCTGCTTTAAAATTCTTTGCTTTTTTTTTTTTTTGACACTGTTGACAGGGTAATATTTTCTTGTTTTTCTTTTCTTTGCAAGTCTGCGATAGATTTCACAACACCAAAGCACTTCTATGGCACTTTTATAGCCAATGAATTGAAGAAAATGAGGGGTCCTGTCCATTACTTCATTTTAAGTCCAGAGTACTGGCAGAATGGCAAGTATGGGAGACCAAGTATGAAAAAAACACACTACATAATACAGAAAACTTTCTGTAACACTCCATAATAAAGAAAACTAGCTGTCCACATAGATGCACAAGAATTTCCTACTGAACAACACCCATAGTACATTTACATTCACTATGCCATCTCCCATATATGCTTAAGGAGATACGAAATGCACAGATATGACTTCTAGAGAAAATTCCTCCAAATTCCAACCTGCAAATTCTGCATTTTATGTTCTGAAGTTTTTGTTTCCACTGTCTTACTTTCTATTATAAGCTTGAGTGGTCTGCTGTACATGTAAATAAATATTCCTTTCTTAGCAGTGGCAATGAATTCCGCTGCTTCATATTTTTTTTTAACAAACATTTCCTCATATTTTAAATTTTCTATTGTTCGTTTTGAATATTGCCTTCATGTTAAGACAGACTCTCCTAACAAAAGTATACAACCCAGAGGATGATCAACAACTAATGCTTATCTCTCAGCAGTGGCTATTCCCCTCACAAACTGTCAGGCAAGTAGAAGAAAATACAAAAATCACCAAAAGGAAATTGCTAATATTTCAAAATCTAATGTCAGAGGAAGTATGGTTAGCCAGTCTGTGCATGCTTTTTACAAACTGTTATTTAGAAATAATTATATTAAAGAGATTGTTTGAGTCTCTTCTTTCAGCATTAAACTCAGCATGACCATGTGTGAAATGATCCATTGGATTTCAAAGTTAAGAATCCCATATGGCTTGTATTGCCACAGTTTAAAACTTCCTATGATTCAAAATATGTCTACACTATTCCTAACGAAATACTTGAGCTAGATTACAACTTGCTTGCTTGGTGTAGGTAGCACAAAACCTACCTGAGAAGCTGGATGAAGGCTTGGGTTTTGCACCACACGGGAAAAACTCTGTGTTGTCAGACCTAACAGCAGGGCCTGGACTACTTTATTTGAAACTGAGCCCAGGCTGGGTGAATATATCTGAGCTACTTCTTTGATGTGACATCAGTCTACCTTATAAGAGCCCTAAGTGTAAATAATTGTTAATGTACTGAAATAGCCCATGAAATGAGTTATTGCCTGTGTATAGATATGCACACTTCAGAAAACAAGTATTTCTTAATATTCAACACATTTCTTTTTGCACCAAAATAGAGTTAGTTCTTTGGGATTTTTTTGTGGGGCGGTTTGAGGGGGTTTTGTGTGTACGGGGGTGGTTTTGCGTTTGTTTTTTTGTTTGTTTGTTTGTTTTCTCTGTGTGTTTTTTTTATTTCATTAATTTTGCTTCCATGTCACAACTTTCAGGATTTAGGTGAAAAAACCAAAAAAACAAAACAAAATCAAAACCCAAAACCACTCCCTTCCAGGAGTATGTTTTGTTTCCTACCTAGTTTTGTCAAAAAGCATAATATTCAAGAATATACTACGAGTACATACATATTCTCTAATACAGTATTCATCCCACCTATTTGAGACCCAAATATTTCAGAGGTGGCAAAGATCTAGAATAAAGGACATAAAAAACTCCAGTAAATAATTTGGCCATCATAACTTAAAATGTTGCAAGTTTGTCATTCATTTAGTGAGAAAAACTTTCAGATAAACCCGCTTTTACAACTCTCCTTCAAGAAGTATTAATTGTATTTTCTAACAAAACAAAAGCAATAGTAGCATTTCTTATTTAAACATATTACTTGCATACTGTAACCTAAAATCAAATTAGTAGCAATTGAACTGACTGAATACTGCATCCACTAAAATGGGTATGCTTAAAATAGCTTATATCAGACTGACAATTCGTCTTCACTCACTTATGCTCTCTCAAGGAACATTTATTGTACAAAATTATATATGAGAACAAAACAAACAAAAAAAATTCTTTTCACTTCCTGAAGTGCTGTCAAAATACAATAAGTAAGATTTCAAATATTTTCTTGGGACCCATTTTGTAGTTTATAGAATAGTATCCCTTGTGTTTCAGAAAATGGCAACTGCAACTGGCATGGGATGTTAGAAAAAGAATACGTGAAAGATACTGACATACCAGTTCTGATATGTGTTGTGCATTTCTTCAGCAGGCTTCAGTGAAATGTGATATGGAGAAGTTCCTCTAAGATGAAAAGGCCTTGAAATAAATAATGCATGCAAATTTCACATATTACAGTAATGGAAAACGCAAAAGTATTTGCATTCTATTTTATAAAACAGAGCTATTAATAACATTTTTTCAATACATAAAATGATAATAGACCATTGTCTCTGTTCTTTTCTACCACTGGTATTCATCTCTCCATCAAAATTTAGAGGAATAAAATCAGCTATTAGATAGCCATTCTCCAGACAGAACAATGAATATGACACAATTAATTAATAATTCATTAGACTGTGATATGATTAAAGGTGAACTAGAATAACAACAGCCTTTAAGTCTCTCTGTTGTAAATCAAGCGATTTCCAGGAATAAAAAAAAATAAATAATTAAAGTTTAAAGATCTCCAACAGTAATTACAAGAAATACCTTTTCAATATTTGTAAAACCAAAAAATAGAATGCCAAAGAGAACAGAAGTATAAAAGGCAAGATTGCCATTAACTTAAGATTATGTGGTATTGAAAAGCCCTTTCAAATACCATTTATTCACAAAAATCTCTCTTATGTTAATATATAAACTTAGGAGCCCTGAGTCCTATTTTTCACAGACTACTTGAGAAACACAAGAAAATTGCCTAACATCTCTTGTGCTTCCATTTCTAGTTTCTTAACTTAAAATGAGAATGATACCTAACTGCTACCTTTACAAAGGTGTTAGGAGGGTTAGATAAGTACCATCTATAAAGCCCTTTGAGATCCTGAGATGAAAAGCTCTGTAAAAACGCAAGAAAAGTTGTATACCAAGTGCAATATTATCACTGTAGTTCTTACTATGTTTACTTGTTTACTGTACTCCAGAGAATGTAACAATTCTGAAGAGATTTACATTTGAACTTCGTAAGAATTCTGTCTTTAGAATTGCTTTTAAGGGCTTTGTAGAGGAAAGGCAAATGCTCACAAAAGCACACTCAAATCTTTCCAAGGATCCCATCCTGCAAGATATTCAATGTCTCTTGAGCAGCACAGAGCACTCTCAGCTGACTGCACTCATCGCATTGCAAAATTGGGCCTTGGATTTCAGGCACCAGCATTGCTATGAACGAGAATCCCAGCAGAGAAATAAACATAATTCTACATTTCTCTTTCGGTTGCTTGTTAGACTCCTGGATCAGGTAGGTGAGCAGATATCGAGTCCTCTGGCTCTGTGCTCAGCCAAATACTGAGGTACTCAGCAAAGTACAAAAAGCAGGTCTTTTTCTCTTTACTGCCATTGATGCTGCACCTGGCATGGAGAAAAAAGTGCCCACATATATGGCACTGGAAGTATTTTTTTCATTGGTGGACATTTTGAACAGGTTGAACTGTAAGGTCATTCAAACAGTTCTATGTGGCCTTTTAATGCTATTCCTATCCTGAAGAATGAAAGAGTGGAAAGTGGGACATGGATAAGAAGGAAGGATGGATAAGTAGGAAAGGAAGCTAGCATCAACTGAAACATAGGATTAAGAGAATCAAAACTTTTCTGAAAGGAATTTCTGTTTTAGAGCCTATTCTGGTAGCCTTTGACCAGATATTTCCTGAGACAGCAACAGAAGCAAAATGTCTTTAAAAAAAAAGCAAACTGGAGCAGTTATGGGGAAGGAAGAAAAATGCTATTTTCAGTCTTGAGAGGGAATCTCCAAAACACTTTGCATGCTGTGAAAATAATCTCTCTAAGTTTTACTTAAAGACAAAATTGTGCATTTCGAAGGTTCGGTGAATCAACATAATTGACAGGCTTTATTTTCTCCTCCATTTCCATGGAGAATGAGGCTGGTTTGAAATAACTGAAATATATGTATAACAGGCTTCTAGTTGTACAGAAAAACTGTAGATAGTCTTCTGAATTTTCTCTTCAAAAATATCTTTGGGACAAATGCTACGTATTTTGGAAAAGTATTTGCATCTGAAGATAATGCCCATACTCAGAGCAAAATCTAGGACAAAATGAATGTCTGTCACCTGGAGGATCAGGGAAGATGGACAAAAGGTGTCTGAGTGGCATGCTTGGTTTGGGGTTGGGTTTTTTTTTGTTTTGCTTTGTTTTTTAACTCCATTATTCACATGCGCAAGAGGGTATTTCTATGTCCTAGGGCAGATCAAGAAAATGGGAAAAAGTTTCTTGCCACACTTGAACTGAATTCTAGGCCTTAAGGGTGTTCACCAGTAAGGAAAATTCTCTTTAGTGCAGTCTTGGCTCAACAATGCCCTAATTCAAGCTTTCTACATAATTCTCTGTTTAGCCTGGTGGATCGAGGATGTATGGAGTAAATGAAGTTTGCAACAGGCAGTAAAATTAAAAAATTGTAATAGTTCAAGTTTTACTATTAGAAAATTGCTATTAAAAATTGGATTTTTAAAAATAACTTGTAGCTTCATTACATTTCATGTTTGCTGCAAGGTCACTGACTTGCTATAGTCCTTCATTGCTTCTATCAGACATACCTTTGATAAGCAATGGCTTCCTCAAATCCACTACTTTGCTGCAAGTAATTTTTTACACATCTTCATTGGTCATTGTTCGCCCATATGTTCTCATTTCACTGTGAGAAAGGATAAGAAAAATATATGGGGGAAAAAAAAGGGGCAAAAAAGAAAATCCACCAACAGTCTTATACTGGTTTTCTTTATTTCTTTAGGATATAGATGATAGAGAATAAGAAATACGGAAAGTGAAGTCATTCCAGAAAGCAAGAAACACTATTCAGTCAGTAAATCAGGAAGATACATAGCCAGGTGCATGGTATCTTGCATGTACTAACATGAAACTTCTGCAGTGAAAACTAGCAATATTGTTAAGTAGGTCCTTAAAATTAGAAGCATCTATATTTATGGAATTTATATGTGGTTAAAGTGTCTGATTTGAAAAAAAAATATAGTTGACAATAACAAAGTAATTACAGTCACAGCTCCAATCTGGCTGTATAAATCATTATGATTCAACCTACAGTAGTAATAAAAATAAATGATATTGGTTTTGGTCCATTACTGCTAATCTAATAAAATATAATGAATTAAAAAAAAATCCTGAGTGAATAGTCTCATAAAAATAACAATTTACTAATGGCTTCTTAACAACTTATGAGAATGCAATAGAAAAAGAATTGTATTTTTAATTAAAATAACCTTTTGGTAAGAAATTTATTTTATTCTAGTCCTCATAATAATTTTGTTCAACATGTGTTTCTCTCAGGGACTGCCTCTTCTCTATAATTCAGATTTCACTGACTGCTAGATGAGACAGAAAGGGGAGTTTATTGACACAAAAATTTAATGAATATTCATTCCAAGAAAAAGTTATAGGATCAGGTGCAATGATACTAACTCAGGTGAGAAGAAAAAGAAAAGTGAAAAGCACATATAAAATATCCCAAAGCAACTTTCTCCTCTACACATCTCTCTATAGTAGGTTGCCTGCCCGCTACTGTTATCTTTCCATGTCCTACCAGGAGAAAACCACTTTATTTTCCCCAACAAACATGGCAACTGCATGAAATCAGTGTACAGCTCTTTTGAAGAAGTCTCCCTCATTAACCAGATCCATTAACTCTCTGCTGTGATAGAAACTTTGCAGGCACCTTCATGTGCTATAATACCTGCTTTAGGCGAGATTACTTATTCAAATGCTTTCTTTAAATCCTACATCAGACCAAGCCTCCTGAATCCATCTGTTTCGTGAACAGCATATTGGCCATATCAGCCTACAAGAAGGAAGAACTGTGCCCAGATACAGTCAACCAGAGTCTTGCACCAACTTCAGCAAAGCTGTTTAGCTAAGAATCAAGCCCTCCATTCGTGGTGCTGGTAGAACAGATTGTCAATCTCTAAAAAAAATATTTAAGTTAAACCCTAAAGGTTTTCCCACTCAATACATTCTCAGAAGCTGGAAACAGAGTGTTCAGATGTTTTGGTTACATTGGAAAGCAGTTTGCAATTTGTCTTTCTAATGTTTCTTTATAAATCATCTCACTGTTACAAGAAACAGGTTTTATTTTATCTACCTGTCAAGACTCCATTTAAGTATTCCAGAAGCACATAATTGTGCTTTGAACATAACTGGAAGTTTACTACAGTAAAATCTGTAAAAATGGCTCCAAAATGTAAGTATTCATTGTTTGCCAAATTCTGGGGGCAAAACCAGAAATCACAGGTGATAATCCAAGCTCCCAGTGGGAAAGGATATTATGAATTACTTTGACATTTAGTAAATCACTGCTATCTAGTGATGTAATGTGCACTCAGTAAACATTATTAATGCTGTTAATCAAAAAATCAAATTAGTTGACAAATTTTTGGTTAAAGAACAAATAATCTAATAAGGTTTTATTGTGGATAGATGCCAAAAATCCTTGTGGGTCTGCAAAAGACAAAACCACAAAAGCACCAGAGCATTTAGAATTAGTTGGAGACTTAAATTTTTTGTAGAGCAAATGAATTGCTCGTTTCCTGCAGGGAAAGATTTAGAGAACCTCCGGATTAAGCTAAAGCAGAGGATCAGCCTGTATTCTGTAACCACAGATTTCTACATGTCTGGAACAAGTTATTTCCCAGTCCCTCACTGACACCTAGTAAAAGATGAGGGAAAGATCACCAAACAGCAGAAAGGGGAATAAAAGCAAATGTTTAGGAGGCAGTAAGAAATCTAAGCCAATGTAACAGGCCAACCCACGCAGAGCTCAGCAAAATCTCTCTCACTGCCAGATGATGTGCATGCAGGACTGGACAGCAAACTCCTGGTACCCATTAGTACCAGAAGGAGTTTCATGACATCTGTCATGGTAAACAGTATCATGCTTTGATTTCCAAAAGGACAAAGGCAGCATAAAAATTCTCCAAATATTCTGCATGAGGGAGATAAAATCATTCCTCAAACATTTACTGAAAGATTCAAAGTTAAAATGACAGATACCACATTCAGCTGACCATTGCAATAACTGCTGTATGGCATGTATACCATGTATGAAACATCAGGTAATTGCAGTCATCAAACAATGTAAGAAAAAAGCAGAAAATTCCTGGAAAGAATAGGTTTTGACTAACAGTGGAGCAGTTACTCTCTACAAGCTGTAAATACCTTGATAATCCTGGGTAAGGCTTTTAGAGGGAAGAGCAGGATTTTCAAGGACTGAGTAACTATCATTCAGTAACACGTCCCATCTGCAGTTTTTCTTACGAATGGTAAGGTACCAAATTTATCGAGGGAGTGCACCATTAGACTGTGCAGGTCAATTCTCTCAAACACCTCACACTGATTTTACACATAAGTGAACAAGACATGTGGCGCAAGGATCCAAATTTTTGCATGTTCAGAAATGCCCTTGTATTTTAGCAGTAAACTACAGCCTACATTAGACCTTCGTGAGACAGGTTAGTTTTACCCTACTGATGTTGTGCTGTTGCAATAGTAATCCTGCTCAGTACGAGAGGAACCGCAGGTTCAGACCCCTGGTGCGTGCGCTTGGCTGAGGAGC
>JANHGB010061086.1:0-18051 GCA_026283785.1 Coracopsis vasa
GAGTTATACCACGGTAGCTTGAGCAGTCTGACTTTACACCTTTTTTCTTATACAGGGTGATGATGATTGCGTCACGACCAATGTAATGTCTACCAGAATACTATATAGCAAATTTTAGACAGCTGAATAAATTTCTGAGATACTTTCTTTCTTCTTTCTTGAGTTTAGAAGTCAAAAGTGGAAAAAAAGATCTCAATATGCTGCAAAGAAAACTAAGTTGCCCTTATGTTGTTTCACCTACATGGATATTTCTTGTGGGCATCCTTGCTGGATTCCTGCTTGAAAAGAGCATTAATTCCTTGATAAACATGAAGCGAACTTTCAGTTCATCTGACTACTGCTCACACTAGGTAGAAGTCCACAAAAGTTGTTTGTAAATATTACCAAAAATAATAAGTACAGTGCATTTCCATCCAATAATATATGATCAATAACTCATGCTAAATTGGGAGGTTATGTTGCACCAGTTCTACAAAAGCTGCATTAGATATCATTCATCTTGAAACTGATCTTACGCCCAGTTAGCACATGACTGGTTGATAAAAGAAAGATTAATAATGCTATCCTTCAGTTTTGTATGTTGTTAAAGACAAGTTGAAAAGGAAGCTCCAGGACTTCCTTGAGGGAATTGCTCCAGGCTACTGATTCTGTCTCAGAACATGATATTTAATCTTCTGTTTAAACCATGTTTTTTCACTAAAGGAAAATTTTGCTGTTTATACATTAATAAAAGATCCAATACAAGTGGCACAAGTGTACAGTAACATTTTTGATTATCTGCAGTATAGTTCATCCTAAAATGAGACTCAAACAAGAGGATAAGACATAAGATGAGGTCACTTCAAGTGGAATTAATCTGACAAAATGTAAATGTCTACATTTTAGATAGTCATCTGAGTTTCCTATTACTTCAGAAAGTAATAGGCATTTCCTAAACCTGTTCTCATACTAATATAGATGTCTAACATGGACCAGAAAAACAGCACTGAAAGTGTGCTTGTTTCTTTGCATTTTTACTAGGTTAGATATAGATGAAATGTTACCCAAATTAGGTTAGATCGTTCTGCTCTATGAGATTCTTTTCTGGTCAAAATTATCTGAAAATCCAGGATCACAGTTGGTGCTTCATAAGGTTTCTCTGTTCATTTCAGGGCTCATGTAACTTTTGAAACAGCAAAAGTTTTGAATTGAACTCATGAATTCTCCTGCTGGAATTTGACTTACATGTCAGTGAAATAAAACAGACACTTTGCCTGTGCTTACACTACTAAAATAAAGCACAGCTTGAGCATTGGCTCACACTGTCTGTATGTCTTGAATTCTTATTGTGCTTTTTGTCACTGCCTTAACATATGGCAACACTTCCCTGGACAGAAACTACACAGCACTTTTTAGGATTAGTTCCAAATAGGTATTTTGAATGTGTTATCATTTAGTATGGTGAAGAAACATGTTTAGGCATGTAAGCATGAGCAGAGCTGTGTCAGACACACAGTCAAGAAAGAATCCCTACTCTGCTTCATTTACTTGTACAGATGTAGCCAAGATCATGCTAAAAGCTGGTTCCCCTAAATTAATAATAACTTTACTACTGCTTCATCAAAATCAGGATTTTCCTTTTATCTTTTTGTCATAAATATGTGCAAATCTTGGTTTCTGCGAGAACTGTACAGTGAAGACCAAAGGCGTGTTTTAATTCTACATGTTGAAACAAGGGGAGCTTCTCTTTTCTTACACACTCAGATGGTATAAAATAGTCCATGTAATGTCTGTACCATGCAAATATAACAATGTCAGAGAAACCTTTCGTGATGCATACTTGGTCATTATACATAAGTAATTGCTATTTTGGGATTTATGGAAAAAAAAGAGGACTGAAATCAGATATGTTTCTAAGTATTGCAAGGCAGATCTTGAGTTTATTAGAGTGTGGTTTTATTATATGACCACTCAAGTCATTCTCACTACATGAGAAAAAGTCCAAGGATTCAAATGCTCTAAACATCCACTCAAAAGAACTATATGAAATTTGTGTTGTATTTAACAAACCCAGACTAGCAAGCATATTAGTTTCAAATCTGTTTAGGTGAGTGAAGTTCTGGCACCTGTAGGACTGTTTAGAATATTTAAAAATCCCTTCTATTCAGAAGTACAAGTGCATCAGAGTAACTGCTTAAAATCTCAGCTTTCTAGAAAACAAAATTCTTCAGAAGGGCTGAATTTTATTTTTTAGTCCTGAGTTCAGTGAATAACACCTCTTTGCTCCCCTCTGACCAACCATTTCAGGTTCAGGTTCATTCTTTTCTGGTCACAAATAGTTAAGAACTGTTTCCCTGCTTAAGTCTGAACAGGGCTTTCTAATAGTTTTGCTAAGCATTCACACAGTTAGAACTGTCCCACAGTAAAGCAGAGCTAAATTTAGAGAGGACTGGAGGGATCTTAAAAAGTATCGGAAAGGGAGAAACTCTACATGATCTACTTGGAAGCCGTGGATCGATTGTAAAAAATTAATGTGGACACAGCATTAATATTTAAGTTCTAAAGATACAATTGTAAGTCATACTGAGTAAAAGCTAGGATGAACTAGAGACTTTCACAGCTGAAAAGAGCTTTGATAAAACTTGTCATAACTAGAACTAATGAGTAAAAAACCACTAGATACTTTGTTAGAAATTGCTGACATATCAGAGTAGTTGGAGAAACTTTTAAAAAACAGGAAAATTCAGATAGTTGGGGAACAGTTCATGGTATTGTCTCATACTCATTGGTATGTATAAGTCTATAACAAATACATGTACAGACATGTTTCATAAGAACGTCATAGTATTAATAAGGATCTTATTAATAGACCTGCAATGGGTCTGCTGCTGAGAAGGGTTAACATAAGGTGAGCACAAGGTAAAACCTTCTGGTCTTTTGGGTCATGTTTTGTAAAGCAGCATTGTAATCCTCCTATCACATGAGAATTACTGAAGCAGACTGAAGGCCACTAGTAAGTACTAGACAGCAAGGAAAACACTATACCATGTACAGTGAAGGTAAACATTTACAAGTGTGTGATCTGGGAAATTTGCATAATGGAGTCATGTAGCAGTCGGTTAAGACGTTTATTTTTATTATTTTTTTCATTTTTTTTTAATCCCAAAGGAAAAAAAGAATTTAAAAAATCCAGACACTGACAAAGTTGTATTGTTTTTCTGTGTTAATGGAAAGTTAGCAAGGACAACCAGGTAGTTCAAGACCACGTAGGCTGGTTTGAGTCCCAGCCAAAATAATGAAAAAAGAGCTAGGAGATTTAATTAGCAAAGAATTAAAGGATTAAATTATACCTAATGCTAATCAATCATAGTTTTGCAGAAAATATATCTTGCTAAACAAACTCAATTCCCTTCTTTCAGTTTACAAATGTATTTGATAATGATAACTGCACTGATTAAAGAGCTTTCTGTAAGGTATTCATGACAAAGTACTGTATATTATTTGAAATAAAGATTAGCAGTATTTGAAATCAGTAATATAAAGATTAAATGGAATACAAATCAGGTGACTTCTCAGGAAGCTGATGATAGTTGAAATACATCTTTTAATGTGAATTTCTACTGACATCCCATAGGCATGGTAACTTCCAACATTGTTCAATATTTAATTGTTGAACTAGAAATAAACATAAAATCACTGCCAGTAAAATGTGCAGATAAAAAGACTGAATGAAAGATAAATGATGAGCATATATGAGTTGTGGAGCACCAAGCCGGTTCAAGCAAAAAAAAATTTAATAATCGAATTCTGGATCCTACGTCTGTGAATAAGAAATGTAGACCATATCCATAGACTAAGATACCATAACTTGTAAAGCAAGTCCATAGTGATACATCAGGCTGTAATAAAACATAAGCAAAAGCATATTGCACTGTGCAAAATGGAAGAATTAGCATGATTCTTGGCTGTCTAAACAGTGAAGTAGTACACAGGATGCAAGAATATGCCACTACAGTCTTGAAACAGTCTGCACTCTTGCCACATTTGTGAAAAGACATTAAAATATTAGAAAGGGATAAATAAAATGCCACAAAAGCACACAAGGTTTGTAGGAAATGCTGCAGAAGCATTCTGAGCACTCTATTTTAGTGGAAACAAGATTGGAAGACGGGTGGGTTATAGTGACTCAGTGTCATCATAGAGAGAAAATACAAGTACTGTCAGGGTCCTGAACTGCACGGAGAAAGGCACACCAAGAACCAGTAGGTGGATAGTAAAGCTTGCCTCCTTCAAACTGGAAATCAAATACATCACTTAAAAAGTGAAGGCAATCCTTTTAAAAGAATAACAATGTGTCTCTTTATGTCTTCATGTGTATCTTCACATCAAATCAGACCACAGGTCTTGCCAAAAGATGTTGTTATGAGAATGAAGCAGCCTGGAATAGGCAAAATATTAAACAATCTAAGAATATAATCCCATCCCAAAAATCTAAGAATTTCTTGTAAAAACACCCCCTGATAGCTGCAGCTTCTAATAATAAAACTGCTTTTTTGCATGTATGTCTTTAGCTTAAGAGGCATTTTCTGCAGTTATTTTAAGCATTCTTTCTCACAGAAGTTGTAAGTACAATGAAATATTCATGTATTTAAAGCTTTCTTCATTCTCTGGCTGATTTTGAGGTCAGATACTGTAGAAGCAGCTGCTATAAATTAAATTTCTCTAATTTGTATGGAAAAATAGGAACAAAAAACTTGTGGCACTTATCCCAGACCAAGAGATCAGCCAAGCTGTGTGGAACAGGAGTAATTGCTTTTTCTTAGTGAGATGTCAAACCTTTTAAAACAGCAGACACAGGAGGTCTATTCATTTTTCCATACAGAGGATATTAGAACAGATAGTTTCTGTTAGTACCAACAAAACAAGCAGGTAGACCTTCCACATACTGTATTTATGGGATTATGAAGTTCCCTGTTGGTTTTGCATCCAGTGATAACTTTTTTCTTTCAGATTTTTTATTTGTCAGTACACATAGGAATCTTTGGATGTAGTTACTAAACACAACATAGCCCTCTATCTCATTTTCATGGTGTTGGTTGTGGAATTAAACACATCTCAGACTTTTTGCTAATGTAGCTGAAATACAGACGCAACTCTTGCATTTAAAGTGGTGAATATAATTTCCTGTTCTATCCTACTTCTACAATAATGTATTAAATGTTGCCTTTTAAAAATAATTTTACTTTTTTCTATCTGGAGAAAGACATCTCAGTAGTTACCTGTTACCCTTTTGCTAGAACAAACTTAACTCCCCACTGAGGTTCTATAATTTTCACTTATTAAACTGATGCAGTGTTAGTTAACAGACAAAACTATTCCACTGTCACTTATCACTGAAGCAATTTAGGTAACTGCTCTGAATAGGGTTACTATTATCTATCTGTCAACTGTCAACTACGCGTTTACCTTATTTTAAAATACACTTATGCTGACCTCTGTTTATTCATACCTGTATTTTGGGAAGCTATGGTGAGGTGTTTATATCTAGAAGTAATGATGTGGTATTTTGCCATTTTAAAAATTGTAGAACTCATTATCTTGTCATGAAAGCTCTGAGAATTAGCACCATACAGAAGAGATTTTATTTTTTTCTCACAGTAAGTTGAGACTTGCATAATGGACACAGTGCTAAAAGCCAGAAGAACTTTTTTTATTTATTTTGTTTCTCTAATTATCTGAATACCTAAAAAGAGAATGTTACAAAATGTAGGAATCAAAGAACACTATGATTCACATGAAATAGCTTCAACTGATGGCTGTAAAGCAAACCTTAACCACTATAGTGCCATGTAAAGCATTAAGAGGCTGGTGAGATTTAAATGCTGAAACATGGTGAATAATGCAGGATTTCCACTGAGGAATCACCATAAAAGAATCACATACAATAGTTTTTTGCAGTAGATCTCAGCACCCAACATTTGCAGGTGTGAGTCCAAAATCTTGCATGTCCAAAACTGATCAGCAAGCCTCTTCTGATACCACAGCATAGACCTCATGAACAAAAGTCCATGTGAAGTTGTGACTGATCAGCTCAGCCGATCCCTCTTTCTTTCTTCATCATCATGAATTGTGAGACTTCTAGACACCAGTCCAGAGGATTAATCAGCATAGCTTTCATAAAGATTATAATTAGAATAATTGAGTTGGAATAGTGAGAAGTGACCTACAACGATCACCTACTTCAACTGCCTGACCACCACAGGGCTGAACAAAAGTTAAAGCATATTATTAAGGACATTGTTCAAATGCCTCTTAAACACTGACAGGTTTGGGGCATCGACCACATTATCTTTTAACTTCGTAGAAAAAATTTTTACCGTAAGAACGCTGATTCCCTGGAACAACATTCCCAGGGATGTGGCAGCATCACCACCACTGGAGGTTTTCAAGATGCAATTAGGCAGAGTGCTAGAGAATCATCTAGGCTCCTTTTCCTGTGAAAGGTTGGACCAGATGATCCCTTCATGTCCCTTCCAACTTGGGCTGTTCTATGATTCTGTGTGTTTCAGTTGGGTCTGTGAGGATGCATATAACTTCCATCAATGCAACACAGAGTAAGGAAGAGAAGGAAACAAGGTTTTGCAGGGAAGCTCTTCCATGAATCATACAAGTCATGTATCTGAGTGTTCCAGAGGGTGATACAATATACCTTATTTGGGTTTGAAACAAATTCAGTTTTTCTTTCTGGCCTTGCTTTATCATACAACAATGTCCAATTAAAAAAAGACAGGGTTTCATCTCACAATTCTTTATTAGAAAAGAATCTTTGGGCCAGTCAGACGGTATCTATCTCTTCTTTTTTGGGTTTATTTTATTTTATTTAAGGCCTGCAGTGAGACAATGACTTCAGACTAGGAAAGATAAAAACATAAGCTTTTCTACAGTCTCTGAAGAAAAGTAGTACTTTTTGCTTAATTCGGGACAGTACCCCAACTTCACTGCAATTAGTCATCTTCGGAAAAGCCTGTTGAGAAAGCTGAATGAACTCAACCTCTCTCAAGCAAAGTTAGCTCTATGAAGTCCTCTCTTTACTTCCCCCTAGATAACAGGCTGATCACCCACTTAAAAATCTAGACATCCTGTCGTTTTTATAAAAGACGTACAGCTTAGCTAATCTTCCTGCTCCTCTGTTGGATGCCTAAAGATACATAAAACCAATTTGGTCTCGAAGCACAAAAAGCAGTAAAAATACTGGAGGGTTAATTTTTTACCCTGCATGTTTCAATGCTTCAGAGAATTTTAATAATGAATAAAATATACAGTAGCTATGCAAATATCTAATAAATATATAAAATAGCTGAAGTTAAATTTTTTAATTGTTAGAGAATCAACATATTTTTAGGCTAAAGGTCAGTTCTAATCAGTTCTGTTTATATCTCATTTTATATTTGAATGTCTTGTTAAAAATAAAAATGAGTGCTGTGCTGGACAAAGCTCAGCTGACAGACTCTTCTATCTTAGTGTTTCAACACTGTTAACATAACATGCTTGTATGTATGTAAGCTGTCGCAGTTTAAAGAGCCGTAAATGCCTACCAAAACAAAGTGTGTATAGGCGGGCTGTGATGCCAGGGATAGGGCCAAAAAAAGTAAAATTAGTATGTTCAAATGAAAACATCCAGTGCTTTTTTCCAGGAGTCTTGTAAAATTCATAATTCTTTATGTACCCTGCTGTTACTTTTTTCATCATTCACACTTCTTTTTTCAATGAATGCAATAATGAATACCTAGAAGATCAAACAATATTCATCCTTGATATGTCACTTTTCCTAAATATGTATACATATTCATAATCTACCTCTTTTATTTTGTTGTTAGAATGATGCTCTCTGTACTAACGCCTTAAACACTTCATCTTGTCCATCTCAGCTGTTACAACCAAGATATGTGCAGTCTAATTTAAGCTGACCCTGGTCTTAAGACTTACTGAAATGTATTCTTGACTTACATTGTTTAGTTTTAAGTGTAATTACATGAGATACAGTTCCAGCATGTTGACTGTTAATTAATATTTTATATCAATAATTTTATATTTCAGAAGCATTGAGATGTATTAAATATTGACTAAATTAGTTATTAATAATGAATGTTTTTTCTGCTGAAAGAAATGTTTTATAGTAAAGAATGTAATGTACAAATGACAGACTACACTAAGAGCTGTGTCTATTAAGGGTCAATTTATGGCTCTTCTTGAGCAAACGTAATGTCCAAGGAGAGACTGTGTGAGAAAAGGAGAAAGAGAGGGAGGCTTAAGAAGATTATAATTTTATTTTTCTCCATTGCATATTTGTCTCTAAGATACTAAGAGCAAGACTTCAAAGAATAAAATGTCCTTTTATGCTCTACAGAAACACTAAACCTGGCATTCCTACTCACTGAGTTAGAAAAGGACGTCTTTTGTTGTCAAGAATGTGTACTGTCTCTCCTTTCCACTGCTTGGCCATTGCTTGGTTTCACTTTTCTACTTTAGATTTGTTGTTTTGTGTTTCTACTGCTAAGTGTAGCAAACTGCATAGATAGATAGATAGATAGATGGCTTGACTTCGCGAATGAAGATTTTGGGAAGGGCTTTACCCATGCTTACTACAGCAGACTGCATAAAGAAAGAAAAACAGGGCACGGGAAAAATACTTCCTCTTACCTTGAGTCATTGCTTTGAAACATGTACTTGTTTTATGACATTGTCATAAAACTTCAAACATTAATTCTGAACATTATTTCAAGGCCAACATTGGAATTGAGAAGTGGTTCACCAAGAGAACAACAAAGGTAACAGGGAATTTTTCCCAAAGCTGATCCAATATAAACTGATATGCACAGGAAAATTGTGCTTGATCAGCAGACATACTCTACTGCAGTGAATACCAACTTCTAACAGTCTTTTGATCATAACAAACCTTATTATTTCCTCCCAGCAGACTATTCTTCACTATTGCTGCATTTTATAATCAAAATAGCTTAGCGATTAAAGGGAGCTATTTTCAATTCTGACATACAGAAGTTTTTACTATTCATGTAAGAAGCAGCAGTTATTGTTGCACAAATTTTTCCCGCTGAGAGAGTACTCTGAGCAGAGAGGAAGGGGTTATTTTTTGTCTAACACTTTTTTGTGGGACAGTACTATCATATCTATCACTATGCTAGAGGCAGGCTAAAAGCACACAGTTTGTATAAACAAAAATAGCTGTGTTCAAAGTACCATATTTCTCATTAAACTCACCTTGCTTGACACTTTCAGTAGCAGATGGAAAAAATGCTAGATATTTTGTTCTCATATGCTGTTTCTTCATTACAAACACCAGGCTCTCAACATTTCCATCTTAATTTTCTGTTTGTGTTTTCTTGATAGTGAACACAAGATGACAACCATTCTAAAGAGTGTTTCCTGGCTTGACATCAACTTTGACTGCTTAATGAAAGCTTGTATTACTCTCACAAAAAAAGTTAAAACTTCTACTGAAACAGATCACTCAAGATGTATAAACTAGACGGTTTGCAGTAAGGTTTAATTAAAGGTAAGATGATGCTATAAAGCAAAAGAAACATCAGACTTCATGTCAGGAAATTTATACTTAATCTAGAGTATAAAAGTAGAATTTATACTCAAGTGAAATGTTTCAAGAATCGTTCATGACTATGTTAAAGCAAGTTATGCAAAGCACAGACTATAGGGAACAGTTTTGCAAATGAGCTTTTACCTCTGATTTCCAGGGCTAAGGATAGCCACCACAGTAGCAAATCCTATGTGGCTAAAATGGCAGTTCCACTATGTTCTTCTAACGGATTGTCATTTGTATCTTTCTGTGGATGGCATTTAACAAACACTGATTCTATCCTGAAACCATCAAAAGGTATTTTTATTGCCTAGACTATCTGTCCACTGGACCTAAAAAAAAAGTCAGAAACACTGCAAGATAGAACTGTCATTTTCTTCAGTCCCAGTTAATCCAGATCAGTGGACAGAAATCAATTTGTCGTTAAATGTCATAGAAATCAACACAATTAAATTCTTTTTCATCTTCAGATGGTAAAATAGACAGGAGACAAGCTCTTTTGCTCTTGCAGGTTGTGCTGCTGTAGCCCCATGGGATTTGGCTGTGCCTGGAGAACACTGTTGCTAAAAAGTCATTGTGTGGACATCTTCAATTAGCACAAAATATCTCTGACACTTGGAAATCTCAAAGACTGAAGGAGAATGAGACACATTAAAATCTTTAAATTTTGCAACAGCACAGACAATTCCAAGGAGTTCAGCTGGCTCCTGGCCCTTGCTTGTCCCAACAGTCTTCACAAACTCATAAGTACAAGAACTCTCATGATGACATTCTGCAGGACTCCTTGGCAGAAATAATCGCTTTTGAAAAAAAATGCCTTTACACACAAAAAAAGGACGCATAAGAAGTCACAGGAGAAATGAACTGATTTGTTCTGCTGTTTTCAAATATTTAATTAAAATAATAGTATTTTAAAATTTATTTTCTATTATTTTTAATGTAGATTGGATATTTTATAATAGAAAAAAAAATCCGAGGTATTTAGTGTTTACTTATTTGCTGCGTCTGTTTTCTGCTGCAAGATCCCACATTAATTGTGCCAGAAAGAAATTAAAGGAAAGAGAGATCAACTTGATCAAGTTCTAAAAACTGCCGTTGGCTATCTACAGGTTACGTATGTTTTACGTCTTTTACATTTTGCTTTTGTGCTATTTTTATAAAGCAAGCACGTTTCCTTTTGGCATAAATTCTGCTAAGGTAAATAAAGCAAATTTTCTCTTACAATATCTTGGTTCATGATAGTAAATTTTACTTCCCCCTGCCCTGAGTTCCACAATAGCTCACAGAGTCCTTTACAACAGCCTGAACACTTCTGTTCTCTCCTGGCAACAAGCACATGTGACAGATCATAAAGATACATATTAATTTAATGCACTTAGATCTTTCTCCATCCCCAACAATTCTAACTGGCAATTTCCCAGTTTACAACAGGGTTTTTCTTCTTTCCCCTAATATTTCTTATATTAATGATCTTCTGATCTGCTTTATCATATTTCATCTCATTTCTGTTAATTCAATGCCAGCAGTATCCTCAGTGTCTTCTTTTATGGTGTAGACATAAGCAAGTCCTAGATATGCCCACTTCTAGATCAGACCTGATTCAGGTTTGACACATTCACATATTAACCGCTGATAAGGAAACTAATGATGCTGCTATGGAAGCCATATATGCTTTGAAGCATCATAGGATCTACCTACTCAAAATCTACTTTTGTTCTCTGAAGTTAGCTTTAAGCTAGGTAGATACTAAGCTTAAGATCAGGTGTAGAAAGAAGGATCATGCATCTAGTCTTAATACAGCAGAACAGTCAATTATCCAGCTGCAAATGAATGCAGAACTACTCACATTCTTAAAAGTCAAACTTAATGTATTCAAATGTGACTTTTCTGCTTCAAGCAGTTGGAGATGTAGTTTTCAAAGCGATGTGGATAAATCTTGTTTAGCATCATTAAAAATAAATGTTTTATTATTGTAACTCTCACTTCACTTTTATAGAGAGGAAACAGTGGAAACGCCACAGGAATTACAATTGGATGACTAGGGAACATGGCTACACAGCCTCTAGGACGTATTTATATCTTACACTAATAGTAAGGGAGAGATATAGAAAGATCGTTGGATATCTCATCAAATTAATTTCAGTGTGTTTGTTGCAGTCTTTTAGTTTTTTATTGGGAAAGAGTCTTTTACTGGGAAAAGGAGTTGTCAGACTTGAGCCTTCTTCATTTAAGGCATTTTAGGGGAAAAAATAGAAATAATCATGCTTGGGATGGTTATCAGCTCCCAAAAAGAAACATCCACTAGCTGTTTCTTCCCACTATGATGCCAGAAACCCCACCAGATAGTAACAATTATGGGATAGTTGTACAAACCCAGATCTCACCCCTACCCATCACATCCCACACTGTGGGAGGAGATCTTCTTACCACTCTCTGTGTGGAAGAAACCAGAGTTGTTCATAAGGTTGAAAACCAAAACAATTAGTTTCATTGTAAACTCCCCTAAAACTCTATCGGGAGAAACAAAAGTCTTGGCAAGCTCATATTCTGATAAAGGATACGAAGTAGGGGGAAATAAAGGCCAAATGAAAGAAAGAAAACAGAGAATTAAGCTCACCACCCCATGGTTACAACGACATACTCTTGGTCACTAAGTTGCAGTCCTTTAGGTCCTTTCAGGCAGTAACTCTGCTGTTGTTAGGGTAGAAGAATGCATCACATGGCTGCAGATGGGTTGTCTTTATAGGGTCAGGCTCTCCTGGCACCCTCACATAGGTAAGACCTGTTCTCAGGGGCACCGGGTAAACCCCAGACCCAGATCAGTTGTGTCCTGACAGGCTCCACGGTGTCTGTGCTGCTGTCTCCGGGTGGTTTGTTGCCAGGTGGTTTGTTCTTGCCAGGCACTCAATGTTCACGGCCTCAGGGCAGATAACACGGGAAAAGATTCCCCACCTTGGTGAAGCCGATCCCTGCTCGACCGGACATAGTAAGTCAGGACATTGCCTATGAGTCTCTCAGATGCTGTGATAGGAATATTGAAATGATTCTGCAACACTTTTTTTGCTGTGGTTTCACTATGAGAACAGTTTGTATATTATGACTCTGTGTCGAGTAGTCTTATTTTGCTAAGGAAAACTGGCAACATGAAAGAAATATATTTTCCATGGTGAAAAAATATTTAGCATTTATCCAAATACCTGACAACTTATTATGACAAATTACAATCAAACATGGATGCTCACACAATTTAAAGCCAATTTCACAGCTCTTTGGTTATGTTGATATAAAAGAGTCACATTAAATAGTTGCATGAATATTATGAAAAATCTGCATATCAGACCACTATTTCAGCCAACGCAAATGCAAGTACGATTAATGGAATTAAAACCAAATAAACTGCATAATACTCAGATCTTTGACATTCTTTAATGTATTTTCAAAAATAAACACTGACATTTGAATATCTCTTTGAAAAGTTTGCTGGCTATTATTGAAGTATTTTTTTTTAATAGAAATATGGATACAGGAAACGATACGAAATTTTCAAAAGAATGAGTCACAAAAGCAAAATAATTACTTATTTGGAGGGGGGGGTTTGCAGCTGGATTCTCTGGTCTAATTGGAACAAGCTCTTTCCTTATCGTGAAGTAAAAACAGGAAGAGACAGTTTGCACTCCAAAGTTGTAATAATAGGCACTCAAATATGAAAGTGTTGACCTTTACTCTGTGCATGGAATTAGGAGAATCTCAAATTGATGTGACTTTCTCTTTCACTATCATAATTGACCACGTTGAAAAATGGTTCTCCTATGTTTAAAAGACACAAGAGAGGATTTCTTTCACTAAATACAACTGACTTATTGTGATAAAATTAAAAAGATCAGAAGATCAAGAATAAGCTTTAAGAGTCAGGACAGCAATAAAATGCAGGTCTTATCTGAAGACAGCTCTAAACGATCTGTCTCCACCAGTGCCGAAGAAAGTCAGCATATGCCTATAGCTTTGCTCTTTGTGCCTTGAATTTCCAATGGATGTTTCATTGTTCCAGTTGAAAATGACATAATGAAATGATATGATTATGGCCCATAGTAGCGCAGGTACTACAGTAAATATTATCAATGAAAAGGTTAAATTTTTTAAAAAGAAATATTCTCACAGGATAACAGGAGCAGAAATTCAATGAGCTCTCTAAATAATTAGGTCCCATTAAAATATTCTTTTTCATAGTTAATGACTTCATTTGTAGATCACATGGGGTTATGTAGTTCAAGATGTTTTAAAATGGATGAAAAGACCATACAGAATTCTCAGCTCTAAGTGATTCTGACTGTAAGCCAGGTACAAAGTATATTCACTGGCAGAGCAAAAGGATTTAATACTGAGTCACATTACTGTCATGCAATATCAATTATTAGTGCAAATAATTTCTCTGTTGACAGATACTCCAGACTTAATTACATTAAGTTGGGTGAATTATTGTTTATGTGACAATTCAGTCAACCAGTTGAGAATGTTCAGTTCCTGATATGATAGGGCCTATTTTAATTTTTCAGGCTATTTTTAATGGCATTGGGGTATGGTAAAAAAAAAAACCCAGCAGACTCCTGGTTTGGGGTTTGTTTATTGCAATTGTGTGTTTTGTTTTGTTGCCTATTTTGCGTAGATGTTGTAGGGAATGTAAATGTTATACTTTTTATTTTATGAGGGAAGAAATTAATTGTCTTCTATACTTCAACATTTTTTCTCTCCTCATTCATTCTACTTCTGCTCTCTCTTTTCTTTCTTCTCTCTTTCGTCTTCATCAAAATGATCTGTGTTTACTTTCAGCTCTGTATCTGGGACTACATGTGTTGCCTTCCATCAGGAATAAAAAATGAGTTAAGTTGTTAATGCCAGCAGGATACCAATTAAAAATAACTCTTATGGAAGGAAGATACTCAGGACAATCTATCTTTATTGCAAATGTAACATATGACTAATAAACAGGCAAATTTAAAAATATTCTAATATTTAAATATGTTGTGGTCCAATTTCCACCTTTAAGGAGAGGTAATAGCTGTGAATTTTGTACAATTACATGGATTAATAGAGCTTTTCAAGTTTCTCTAGTGTATCACAATAATGAAGTGAAAAAATATTGTCCAAAGAACACTAGTAATGCTGTGTTTTACTGTTAATAAGTTGCTGTGCTGTCTGTTCCATAAGCCATGTGATAGGGTCATGGAGAGATGCAAGCTGAATGGAGCATCAGAATCCAAATGTTTTACAAAAAGTAATAATGTAAAGTACAACTTTTCTTATTTGCAATTTGGAAATGCAAGCACAGATAAATCAAAACTTTCTTTTAACAGTTATTACCTCTTCCTCACTCTACATGTCTTAATCTCTGACAGCTGTTTGCTGTGAACAGCCTGCACTCAAACTCTGTAACCCTTACTTATTGCAATTATCCTTAAACATCTTCCATCTGTAAGTGGGATTAAAATAAGGATGAGGGTTTTCTCAGTGACTGCAAAATCATTCAATATAGAAGATTCCGTATGCCCATGTCACTGTCTTGTTCAAGAGATTATAGGCATAAGATTTCATGAAAGAGAGCATAGACAAAAGATAAAATCTTACCTTCTGCCATTTTCATAATCTTTCTAAAGAATAGTTATAAAAGCAAGATTTTAACTATATTTTCTGTTTAAACAAGAGAAATACAGAAAGAAACACAAGATAAAATAATTCTATAGTCTTAATGTTTAAAAGCATAGGAACCTTAACAATAAAATTAAAACTTAGAAAGCCAAAGAACTTAAAACTTAGTGACCTTACTGATGTGGATGTCTTATAACAGGGAAAAAGTTTCATAAGGAGTTATGTTTCTATTAAACGGAATTCAGAAATGCTAGAGGAAGAGTGCATATACAGAAGAAATATCACATGTGAAGGAATATTTTACATGTTCACTGAACTATCAGAATTTCAGAGATACTTCTGAAGCCTGGGCTTTGCAATTTGATTTAAATTTCAGACATGGTTCCAATTGCAGACACAGTATTGCATTCGGTAATGCAGGGAATTCACTAGCTACATATATGAAAGGAAGCTGACTCCAGATACAGCTATATATTTCCATGTTTCGTAAGTCCAATGGCAAGGATGTAATTGTCAGTGCTTCATGGTCTGAAGAGATTTAGTGAAGAGATTCAGCCTGTAAAACAGACATGATAACTGATCTTGGGGACACAAAAAAAGAGGAGCACAGAAACAACTTATTTGGGAGAATTATTTCATTTCTAACATACTATCGTGTAAAACATTACTTTAATGCTGAGCCATCTCTGAGTGAATAATTTGGAAAATTCATTATAACTTTTTTTGGTTAATTTTCCGAGAAAGGTTTTTTCCTTATGGCAAAGGTTTTGGCATGGTTCATTCCAATTCTGAACCAAAACTAGTGGGTAAATGCTGCAATTTTCTAAAGCTAAGAGTTTTGAAATTCATTAGTTTTCCTTATAGTAGAAATTGTTATGTGATATATTTAAGTCATATAAATGATGCGGAGAGTGGGTAGGTTGTCTAAGTACCATCAGTTGGGCAGAGTTCATCTTTCCTATGAGGATGCAGGAAAAAGTTAGGATTGAAAATGTAAAGGCTAAGAAACTTTACAAATTAATTTATGGATGTTTAATGAGTGTTCTGGTTTCAGATGGGATACAGTTAATTTTCTTCCTAGTAGCTGGTGTAGTGCTGTGTTTTGACTTTAGTCCGAGAATAATGCTGATAGCACATTGATATTTTAGTTGCTCAGTAGCACACACTTTGATAAAGGACATTTCAGTCTCATGCTCTGCTAGTGAGGAGGGGCACAAGAAGCCAGGAGGAAGCAGAGACAGGACACTTGACCCAAACTAGCCAAAGGGGCATTCCATACCCCAGCACATCATGCTCAGTATACAAATCGGGGGAAGTTACCCAGAAGGGACCAATCACTGCTTGAGGATGAGCTGGACATCTGTCAGCAGATGATAATCACTTGTACATCATTGTTAGTTGGGTTTGTGTTGTTTGGGGTTTTTTTGTTTGTTTGTTTGTTATTTCTTCTTCTTCATTTCAATTATTAAGCTGTTCTTATCTCAACCCACAGGTTTTATCTTTTTTTCTATTCTCTGCCCTATCCCACTGGTGGGGGGTGGGTGAGTGAGTGAGCGACTGTGTGCTACTTAGTTGCCAGCTGGAGTTAAGCCACAACAATGACCTTCATATTATTTCTGATCTAAAAGTCAGAGTCACTTAGGAAGTGAAACAGGGATATCTGTTCTTTTCAAATTTCTTAGAAGTTGTTCTCTGAGCAAGCTAGCTTTCATCATATTGTTTCATAAACTTTGATTTGCTCCATTTGACTGGTCTGTTGTTTTGACTTCTCAGTATTTTTCAATTGTGCCAGCAACTTTAATATCACTGTGAACATGTCAGATCAGCTCTGTGTTCATACTGGGAATAATGATACCAGGAAGGCTGCATCTGAATTGAAGTAAATGGAGACAATGCTCATGCTGAGTTTCCACCATTGTTGCGCAGATCATTCCTGTTTCTACTAGGCAGATAATTACTTCCATATCAGTTATGTGTAGTTTCTTGCTATTATCTTGTTCAGCAGAGGTACATAAGTTTTATTAATATATATTGTAAAATTCTTTTATCCATTCTGATCAGATTCTCAAATATTATTTTCTCCATTTTGTAGCTGCTTACATCAGCCTTAGAAATAATATAATTCACAAAAAAAAAAAAAAAGCTAGAAGAGCTTAATTCTAATGTCCATATAGTTAAATTCTCTGAATTCAATATAGTATACTATATACAATATACTATATTATTATAGTACCCCAAATGTGGTGGCAAATAACAATACTGCATGAGGATTAATTTCTTCTTTCATTTTTTCCATCGTAGTTTATTTAGGCCAATTTTTCTCACAGTTTCTAAGATTTTACTTTTTGACTGTCTCTTTCATTCTTAAACATACTAAGTTATAATTCTAGCATGTGTAAATATTTATGATATTCTGCTCTTCAGGAGACTATATTCTTTTGAAGATAAACCAATGGAATTAATTTAAATGGTTGTGACCTTTCATTTATAGAAAAAGAATCACAGATTCTGCACGACAAGCCATGCCTGACACAGGTGATATGGTTTAAGCACAGCCGGTAACTCAGACACAAGCAGCTGCTCGCTCACTCTCACAATTCTTCCTCCCCCTTCTCCCAGAGGGATGGGGATGAGAATCGAAAGAATGTAACTCCCATGGGTTGAGATAAGAACAGTCCAGTAACCAAGGTATAACACAAAACTGCTACTGCTACCACCAGTAAAAATAATGATAAGGGAAATAACAAGGGAAGAGAATACAACTGCTCACCACCCACTGACCGATACCCAGCCTGACCCAAAAAGCAATCTAGCCC
>JANHGB010061088.1:0-10302 GCA_026283785.1 Coracopsis vasa
TCCATCTTGCCATTTTATTCCCAAAAATTGAATCTCCTGTGCAGGTCCCTTGACCTTACTCCGTTTTATGGCAAAACTGGCTTCTAGCAGGATTTGGATTATTTTCCTCCCTTTCTCAAAGACTTCTTCCTCTGTATCACCCCACACAATAATGTCATCAATGTATTGCAGGTGTTCTGGAGAATGCACATCACAAATTACAGTTTGATTGTAAGCCCTCTCTATCATGTGACACGGAAGAAAACTGCACCAGCTACTAAGAAGGAGAAAAATGACTGCTACTGCTGAACCCAGGTCACGGCTTGCAGTGAAGAGATGCTTGTGTTCTGGTTTTGTTTTGTACATAGTGTATCTGTGGATGGAGCTAGTAGGATGTGCTAGTGAATGTTGTGTTGAAATGAAACATAGGAAATTGCATTTAAAAAGTTTTGGTGTTAAAAGAAATTTCAGCCTAGTGTACATCCCCCAAATCACATTTCTAGTGCTTCAGTTGGAATAGGTGTTTCCAATATTGGACAAATAAAAAGTGATCATGTGAGGTCTAGAACATACAGTACTTTTATCCTCACGCTTTGCTGCTTTACGCTTTGTTTGCCTACAAATGAATTGATGAGAGCACATTGCATTGTATCTAATGTGGGAGCCAGGTTTATTTTGGTGCAGGGGAGGGGAGTGGTAGTATGGTGCTCAGTGACTTTGTTTTGAAACAGTTTAAAGTGATTTTCAAATTTTAATCTCAAGCTGCTGTCCGGCAGCCCAATCATCTTTTGGTGAGGGAATGCAGGTACTAGTGTGCATAAAAGGCTCAAAACTTGCACTTCTTTTTTTTTTTTCTCATTAATACCTAAAATCAGTGCCTGCAGTTCAGAAAAGCAGCAGATCAGAGAAGCCCTGCAGTTACCCTGGGGTAGGCTGTGGCAGATTTGTGACCTTTGTGTCAAAAGTAGTATTTTTTTAATATTTAAATTCTAGAGAGCCAACTTGGTAATTAGGATTTTCTTAAATACCAAGTAAAAGAGTTAGCTTTACCTTTTTGAAATAATTCATAATTGCTTAAGTGAAAAGCTCAGAGCAAAAGCAGCAGCAATAGCTGTGTAGCTGAACAGTGTGTGACAGCCTGCTTTGCGAGTGAAATGAACTTATGTGGTGCAAGGAAGTATTTCATAAAGGGCTGAATTAACTTGTCCTGAAAGTTGTGGAATTGAAGTTCTGTGGTGTGTTTCTGAAGGTGATGGCAGTTAAAAACATAATGTAAACTTAAGTCCAAAATGTAGTATTACAGACACACAAAAAAAAACACCTTCAGTTTTTGTGTGTTTTTTAGGGCAGTTTATTTCAGTAGAGCAACTCCTTCCTTAAATTGTCACTTAATACTATAATCTTAGTCTGTGCATCAGAACTAGGAAACAAAAGTGACCAACCTAATTTCAAGTCTTTTCAACAAGTCTCTGGGACTGTCTCTGTAAATTCCTTGGAATTACTAGAGCTTTGCATTGAAATTAATGATTCCAGGAAAACCTAATATGCACTCACAGTTAGAACACAACAAGGGTGAAAAGGGAAATAGTCTATTGGATTTTGGCTTTGTTCAAAATATATCTAGCTGGGCTTTTCCTGGAAACCAGTGTTGTGTAGCACATCCTCTCTAAAGCATTATCAGTCTGTCCTTGGCATGGGTAAGCAGCAAGATTAACGATTCTCAATTACCCTGGAATCAATTTATGCATACCCAATTTAATGTAATGTCTGGTCATATAGTGCAGTTAAATCTGCAAAATGCTTGTAGGATTTTATAGGCAGGATGAAAATCACTTTTACCTTTATTCCAGTGTGATTTGCAAGTCAATTACAGTGTACATTTTGTATACGGGAGCAACTGTGTAAATGGGGCTGGTAATTCTCTAACGTACCTCGTCATGCTCAGTAGCTTGCCCAGTTAGAACATGTTTCTAGCATCTGTGGTTTTCAACCACTCATTCACTAGAATCCAGCTGTAGGAGTATCTTGGGACAGTGAACTTTACTCTTTTGCTCAATGTTGTCTTAGCATCTGTACAGCTCATCAGATGCCTCTTGATGGTATAGAGGCTACCCATACTTATTGCTCCACTTTTTTTTTTTTTGACTCAATGAACAGTGAGATAGAACTAGTCTTTCTGCTTCCTTTTAGAAGCCTGAAATTCGTTGCAGTTGTCTACTCCTGATTTCCATTCAGTCAGTTTTGTATTATCAGGGAACATGTTATGCGAATTGCAGATAAGCCCAGCTGGTGCTCATGGCACCATTTGTTAGCTTAGGTGCAACACTGTGGGGAATTGGCTCTAAAAGCAGGATAATCACTGAATTTGCATGTCAGTGTGCCCCAAGCTAATGGTTACAAAGCTGTCATTATAACCTTCACTTGTTTTGTAGTGTTAATTTACCATATGATGAAATCTTGGGTTCCCAAATCACCTGTGCTTAGGTGCTGCACCCCAAGGGAGAATTTTATTCTTTCTTTGTTTCACTCTTTCTTGAAATTGTTATGCCTTTCAGGCTTCTGGGAGACCATGAGTACGTAGGTTTCTTCATCAGGCCTCATCTTTCTAATAAGGGATATGTTCTGGCTTAAATCAATAGGAATGGAGCTGTTTATGATTTCTTAGCTCCATGTTCATATGAATTCAAATGAAAGAACATGCTGGTTTTGCTCCCTCCCTTGGAAGCTGTATAACCTTTGCAGTTGTTTGACCGTGCTTACTCTGAAGATTGCTCAAAGAATTAACTAGCTCATAGAATGTTTTTCTTCCAGATGAAGCTGTGCCATCTCAGGCTGATAATCTTAGTCTGTTATGACTAGAAATGTTGGATCTGAAATAGGATGATAACTTGATGGAAAAATAACAATAAACACTGAAGGTCATGTAAAGGTGACAATGATTACTTCCAGCAATAGGGCACTGTTGCAGCACAGCACTGTGGCTGCATGTGCCAAAAATTTGAAATAGATTTTGTCCCACTTCCCTTCCCAAATGCTTTTTCTTGGTTCAGAGATTGAAAACGTTTAATTCCCTTTTTGGTGTGTCCTCTCTACTTTACGTATGAAATGCCACATTGTAGAAAGATGGGGAAAAACAACCAGCCAACCAAAGAATAACCAGCCCCCAAGCCAGTCAGACAAACCATCTGGTCCTGTAAGCTGGTTCCAAAAGAGAGCTCTCAAACTCCGAGTGTCAGTAGCAGTGTATAAGGCATAATATCCTTACCACTTCTCTTCTTTGTGTTCTCACGTGCATGGGTTACGAGAACCCCTTGGTAGGGCAAGGATTACTGAGGAAATGGACAGTCTAGTTTTGATTTATGCCAAAAGAACAGTTCTTGCCTGTCCTACTCCGAGGAATTTTCTCCTAAGATCTAGCTGAGGGTGGTTTATTAGGGGTGGGTAGGATGGACAACAGAGGGGTTGGCATTAAGCTGATACATCACTGAGAGCCCTTTGCTGTAATTTTACAGTTTGGTAGTCCCAAAAACTAAGGCTAGTGTCCTGTATTAGACCTTACTGCCCTTACCCATAATTTGTTCCTTGAATTCTTGTTGACTTCAAAGACACTTTGTTTGCTCATCATAATCTACTTGATTCAGAGAATTTCTCTGCTTCACAGTTAAATAACTTTAAACTTAGTTACACTTTTGGCTTGTAAGGTCATACTTGCATTATGTATCTCAGTGATGTCAGCTTGTTATGGCTGATTGTCTATCTCGCCAGTTGAGCTTGTTACTCTTCCTGGTTTGTCATCTTGTGTTTCAGAAGAAAATGTACTATCTGATAAGTAATCTGAGGAGAGATTGGACTGTATCAGCCCAGGCGTACCTGCTTGAGTTGGTACAATGACTCATTTCCAGCCTCCGCTCTTAACCAAGAGCCTTGGCTAAAATCTCAGTTGTTTCCTGGGTCACATAGTTCGTATGCTTGAATAACTACTGCAAAGCTGAAATCTTACACAGAGATGGTCAGGAAGAGTTGAAAAGGCTTTAAAAGGATCTCAGCAGGTTATAATTAAACATAAGTTTGACTTGATGATCTTAAAGGTCTTTTCAAACCTAGTTGATTCTGTGATTCTGTAACAAGTACAGGTCCCTAAAGTGTTGATCTTCTAACGTGCCAGAGTTTCTTTTTTGATGTTCTCGCTTCCCCCACCCCTTTACAAATAATTATCAGAAGGTTTCAGACACTTGCAGATAATTATTTTGATTTTGTGTCATGAATTAGGATCTTCTTAGTATATTGCTACAAGTACTTACATGTGTCACCGCTTTGTAATACAGTACAGTAGCTATGCAACTTTTCATGTGTATGAAGGAAGTTCTTGAATGCAGTTGTCAGTACAGTCATGTTTTTCTCCATTGTAGAAGTAAACAGTTTGTTAGTGATTCAGCCTTGAAATCCACTTTCTGCCTGGATCAACATGAGACACTGAAGTTGAGGAAGGGCAGAGCTGGGTAGCTACTTCAGAAAACCAATTATTTTCTAGTGAATTACAGCTTTGTATCAGCTGGCCTACTACCTTTGTTAACATCTCTTGACAGCCTTCAGAGAATACCTGGCACATTTGAAATAATGCAAAGCTATACTTAAGTAGGAACATGGAAGAAATAATTGCCCTTCTATCATAGGAATCTTGTTTCCACTGTCTGTCCTTGCTGAGTAAGGACATACTTGTGATTCCCTGGAGGAGTGATCACTAGCTAAATATAGTTTGTTTTCCATCGTTGAAATAATGGAAATTGATATTTTTGGGCCTTTTTGGCATGTCATTATGCACAGGCAAATCAGAAGAAGGCTATGTACAACTGTGTCTGCTTAAAAGTTGGCACTGTTGGGCTCCATCTTTCCTGTGCAGCTGCTTGTAGCAGGATTCAAAGAGACCTAGATGGTTCCTTTACTCCAGATTGAAGAAACAAAGTTGTCAAATCATTAAAATAGGAAAGTAAACAAAAAGTATTCTTCCTGTAGTTAAGTATTGTAACTAAAGAGCTTGTCAGTGCTCATTTGTTTCAGTTGTTAGTAAAAAGTTGGCATAAATGCCCCTAGTTTTGCTTCAGTGGTACAACTGTCAGGCACTGTAACACTTGGTCAGACAGATAATTCTGTCTTGCTTATTCTGTCAACAAAAATGTTTGCATTTCTTTTGTGAAAAACAGGAAGAAATGCTATGCTGGCTCTTTGTCATAAATTCTAATTTTTCCTTTTGTAGATTATTAAAAAGGCTTCCCCCCACCCACTAACAGTAGCAAATAAATTATGCATTCTTATCACAACTGAATGTCAAACTTCCTTTCAATTGAGTAGTAATAAGGAAATCTCATGACTTTGGAGCATTTTAGGTAGACCAGAAAAAATGTTCTTAAATGTTTAGATGTCCTTGCTGTCACAGTTAGTTTGACATTCCTCTGTGTTATCCGTTCAAGACAGTTAGTCACTTTTCCTGAAAAACATTGGAAGGGAAGCTAGATTTCAGGAAATACTCATTCAGAGAAATCCTGTGGGACTTCAGTGCTGATAAGCTGTGCAGAAGAGGGGCGCTGTAATGTAGCTTACTAGCTTGGATTCGGAACAAGAAATTGTGGGAAGTTGTAATGGTAATCTCTATAATAATGCTAGTGATGCTATATTAAATGTGTTTCTTATGAACAGTATAAAATCCAGAAGACTACCGCAATTTTCAAATTATTTTTATATTCAGTTGAGCAGTGTATGCTGTTTGGTGCCAAAAAGCAATCGCATGTTCCCTCGCTTTGCTTAACTCTGAAGGTTGAATACAAATCTCTTGCAAAGATGATATGCCCGTTCATTTCACGAACGGGTTATTGTATATTTGACGGATGTTCTGCTCACCTACCAAGACAGCCAAGCTATTTCAAGTCCCAAGTTTTAGCACTTCTTCTCCTATATGTTAGAATTCTTCTAGGCTTTCTAAATTGAAGCATGACGGAATGCCATGATTGTTTTTTCTGCTGTAGGTGAGAGCTTTAAGATTCTATGAGCTACTTAAGTTATATACAAATAAACATGTGCTATTGAGGAAATTTTGGGGGTATAGTAGATTTGCACATTGAAAAAGTTTGGGAATTGCACCTAACATGGATTTTGCACGAGCAGATGAATTTTTAGGTTTTCTGCCATCTCACTTTCAAATAATCTTGCACTGGCACAGATTTCCAGGGTTAAAACATTTTGGGTAGAATTGGTTTCAGGGCTTGTGATGAAAAACTCTTAACTTTTCCTGGAGTTTTCTTCCTTTTGTTTTTTTGTAAATTACATCTGACTGACAGAAACAACTTAACCCTTCTTACTCCTACTTTGCTGTAATATATATTTTCATTTTTATGTGTTTCAGGACTTTGTCCCGTTGTACCAGGACTTTGAAAATTTCTACACCAGAAACCTCTACATGCGCATTCGGGACAGCTGGAACCGTCCAATCTGCAGTGTGCCGGGGGCCAAAGTGGACATGATGGAGAGAGTTTCCCATGACTACAATTGGACGTTCACGTGAGTCGAAATTGAAGAAAAGGCTTGAAGTACAGGGTCTGTAAGAGCAAGTTGCAGTCTCTGTGATTAAAGGAGCAGTGAATTGTGTTTGTTTTGAACTTTCCACTGGCTTGAATCAACGAATTTTGCTCTTCTGAAACACATTTGTCCACCAAGATGGTAGTTTTTTGTGTATAATCTTTTGGCTACTTACTAAGGCTCCCGACTGCCCATGTCATGGGCATACACCTGTAATAAAATTAATACTTTGGTGTGTGATGACCAGAACCCATGTAGATACTTTGAATTGCACTGTTACTTGTAAATTTGTGTTAATTTAGGATGAGTCCTGACACTTGAGGTAAATATTGCTGCTAGAAACTGAATTTAACTCAATTGAGTCAGAACTGAAGTAGTCTGTAGAAACAAAATCAGAAATGCAAGGACAAGGATTTTTACGAATTGGAAATGACGTATTACAAGTTAGATGTAAAAAGGTTTTCAGCACTGTACTTGGTGAAACTCGTTATGTCTCGACTTGCCTTTCAAGTGCAAAATAATTAGAACTTTTTTCCACTAAACTTCTTCCTTAATCTCTTTGTCACGTACTGTTAGCACAGCAGTGTCAGATGTGTTTCCTTTCTGTGGTTAGAGGATATCCTGCTTGAGGGGGTGCCAAGTTAATTGATACAGAGATCTTATTTTGTTATTGAAAAGTAAGTTGTATGTTTCTGGAATGGAGGGGGTTTGTCAGAGAAACAAGAAGTTGTTTGAGAAGCCTCAGGCAATTTTCCACACAATAACAAATTCACCTTTAAGGAAGACTCTTCTGGGAACTAGTTTGAGACCATAAGATAGGGGAAGTATCTCTTTTACTGATTGTTTCAGTTTGATGAGAGGCAGTACTGAAATAATTTAATGCTTGGTTCTATTGATTTTTAACATTTCAGTATATATTCTAGGAAACTGAAATAAGAATCTTCCGGTGTAGAATTTTTTAATCATGAGTGGCCTAACTTGCGGTGTCCTTAAAATACAGGTACACAGGGAGAGTGATAAAGGACATCATTAATATGGGTTCCTACAACTACCTTGGATTTGCACAGAAGGCTGGGACTTGCCAAGAAGCAGCAGCTAAAGTTCTGTCCCAGTATGGAGCTGGCGTGTGCAGCACTAGGCAGGAGATGGGTAAGTTGGAGCAAGAAAAGATGTTCCCTGATTGTCTGTAATCTGATTGCAGGTCTTTGAAACATTACTTGTTCCAGCTTTTGAACTTGACACTAATCAGTAAAGTGGCTTTTACTTTATTGACTTGCTGGCTTTAGTTTACATGGCACAGCAGTTGGCTCGCTTAAATTTTCTTCATCCCTGCCTCCTCCCACCCACCTGTATTCTCTTGTGGGCCCTTTATTTGAAGAGCAGCAGGGTTGGTGGAAATTCTTCTTGTAGATTATAGCAATAATGAAAGCTTCTCACTCCTGAGTTTCTCATTTGTTTTATGTGCAGGAAACTTGGACAAACATGAGGAGCTAGAAAAGCTAGTTGCCAGGTTCCTCGGTGTGGAATCTGCAATGGCATATGGAATGGGGTTTGCAACCAACTCCATGAACATTCCTGCTTTAGTTGGCAAGGTATGGCTTAAGTCACTGGCAAAAGCTTGTCTAACAAAGACTCTGCTGGTTGGATTTTTCTAAAAGCTACTTGTTTGGTTTTGTTTTTCTTCAGTGGCAACGAATGCAGATATTCTCTATGGAAACTGTAGGTCACAGTATGCATCTCTAACCTTTGCAAAAATCTTTCTGGGAAGTAGCATTGTGGGACCAGTAGCAGTTTGGGGTTTTTTTGGTTTGGTTTGGTTTTTTTTAATTTTATTTTACTACTCTTTTTGTCTCTCTGCATGTCCTATATATATTTTCAGATGCGAAGCTGCTTGGAACATGAATTTTTTTGAAGTTTGTCAAATGTAATGTAATGGCATCTGCATTTGGCCAGAAGGAATTTGTTTGACAGTCACTGATAAGATCTAATGCTAATCATTATTCACATCTTATCTAGGTACCTATATTGCAACTTAATTAGTTTAAAACTCAAACCACTGCAATAAAATTATGTATATGTAGTACTGGACCACCTGTTCTGTTTTTGCCCTGTGGAATCCTTGAGCACTTTGTTTATGTTGCTACTGAATCCTCTTTTAATAGCAGCAAATATGACTTGACTATCCTAGGATCCAACTGTACTCCATAATCTGATCAACACTTGTCGGCAAAGGAATTCAAAAGCTTCATCAACATTACCTAGTTGATATTTATTCATTATCCCTTGTTAACAGCAGCTTCTGCTGAGCAGATGCTGAAAACAGGTATGGTTGGTGTACACTGAAAGTTGTGTTTCAACACTGTTAAAGCATTACTAAAACCAGGTCTTTCTGCACCTGACAGTTTTCAGCAGGAAAGACCCACTGTTGATAGCCAAGTTGTTGGCTGCCAAGTATGCTGAGTCTAGAGCACAGATAATGTGAGATTTGAGGATTACCATTTGAGGCTAAGATAGACTCTGAAACTTGCCTGTTTTGAAGTAAATGTCATAAATATAGTTACTGTAACTAGCTAATAACAGCATTCTGTACTGCCTTTAGCACAGAGCTTTTCATCATAGCTCTGGACTGACAGAGGCTAGATAATGAGCAATGGAGCTTGAAGGATGTAAGAAAACTAATTTCCATGTATAGTTAGTTTGTGAAATTACGCCATTCGTGTATGCAGCACTCTGGTAAAATGTGGCATTCACTTCAGTTTCTAATGGCTGCTCTGTAGGATGAATTGGTAAATCTGATCTTCACTGACGTGTTTTTCTCTATACCAGTAGTGTGATCTCCAGTTAGTGTTTGTGGTCTTGTCTCAAATATAAGTTTGCTGATAAATGCAACTGAAGTCTTACCATTGCAGTAGCAGCACTCAGTTACATATGATCATCAGTACTGTACTGTATCAGTGGCTTCTTTGATCCTTTTCCCTCTCTCTAGTGGCAGATGATACTAGACTCTTCATCTTAAGTTTTAAATTAATTTTTGTCTAATTCAGTGTCCTCTTGTGTTACAGGGGGTGCAAAGTGGCTGCTTAGTGATTTGTTAAATCTCTCTTCTTTACCAAGAGCTCATCATTGTTTTTACAGGAAAAGTCCTTGTAGGCTATTAATCTCTTCCTCTTTTTTAAATCTGTCACTCTTCCTACTTCCATATAAGAATGGTTCTAGTAATGGATTATTCAGGTTTTGTTACAGTAGTGTTTAATAGCAATGCTCTCTGACATAGTATACATGCTCATTGTCTGGTATAGTAGCTTCAAAGGGCAAACGCTAGTTGGAAATTTCCATGCTTCTTATGTCAAAGCCTGTGAAATACAGACAGTAACAGCAGTTTGAGCACTTGAGATTTAGTGCAGTTTCTGGGGAAAACCAGTCTCGAGCTTTCCCAGGATGCAGCATATTTCTAGGTACATTGCAGTTCTAGTGCAAAACTTTCTTTATTGCTGAGAAGATACTCCTATTGTCTGTGACACCTCCTTGTGTAACTGTAGGTAGTGCTTTTCATAGTCCTTTCTCGTAAATCTCATTGCAGAGATGTTCTTGACTCTTCCCTCCACCAGTTGTTAATAGAGAAACATAGAATGAGCATGTGTTTTAGTGTCAAATCTTCAGCATCTTAACATGCTTTTGGATTTTTAACTTAGTCACTTCTAGAGTTGCAGCAGATTTGCATAGTAATTGCCAAGGTTATTTAGAAATATTACT
>JANHGB010061095.1:7744-52604 GCA_026283785.1 Coracopsis vasa
TAAGGTTGGCATCAGCCCACCTCACAAGCGTGTCAAGGTCCCTCTGGATGGCATTCCTTCCCTCCAGCCTATCAACCGAATCACACAGCTTGGTGTCATCGGTCCCTTGTTGCAAACAGCCTGGGAAAAGATGGACTAGCCAGACGACACACCGAGTAGCCTCCTTCTGTAACACCCATCACATCATTAGTCTGTATACTAAAGGCTTCTGAAAATGCTATTTTTTCAACTTTAGCAGCCAAATGGGACAACTCTTCTCAGGGATTGTCCTTTGTCTTACTCTCCAGAGTGAAATACCTTTTAAAAAGACTAACATCTGGTACCTTTTTCCTTACAAATTTCTGAAGCTGTAACATAGACCCAAATCAAGCAGAGCCAAATCAAGCAGATAAATAGTTCTCCGTAAAACACCTGCCTCCTCCTTCTTACCTTACATGCTCAGGTCCAAAGCAAGAGATGAACAAGCAAGCTTCAGTCTGGAGACTTGTCGTGGTTTAAGCTCAAAAACACAGCACCGCACCAGCTACTAAGAAGCTACTGCTGAACCCAGAACAAGACTCCTCAGTAGCAGAGCACAGCAAGGTGCACTAAAATCTCAGACTGGAGTGGTATGGCAGTGGACCCTATACTACTAAACTGAATAGTGCAGATCTAATATGAAGAAAATGAACCTAAGTGAAATCTCAGTGTTTGGGTTAGAATTACCCCAAAAGAGTGCAACACAGACAGAATCCGAGAAAAGCTTAATTTGGCCTCTCTGTCTAAGACAGTTAATACATCAGTTTTACCAATATTCTCAGTTTAGCTGAAAACTTGGTTTGCTATTTATGAGGCACAAGTTATATGTAAGTATATTTTCTATATCCACCACTAGAGTGCCAGAAGAAATATAGTTTGTAACCAAATTGTTGCCAATACCTGCTCTTTGAGCCCTCATCTGTTACCTTGCTGAAATTTCATACCTCATAAAGTAGGAAATAAATCTAGCCATATGTGATATATTCTTGCCTAAATTAATTTACAGCAAAAGGACTTATTTATTTCCTGCCCTTGGTATAATCTGATTGGCTTTTGTGACAGCTGTAAAAGGAAAGCTGCTAAGGGAGACAATCACATCTGACAAAGAACATGCTAATGAAATCAGGCTTTCTAAAGGGAAGTGATTTTGACAGATTAGAAATTATAGCTTTGTATGGATACTACCCAAGTTGTCAGCCCCTCTTCCCACAGTAACAGCAGGCTCTGTTAAATTTGAGGAACACTCTGTCTGCTCATCATGTTACATAAAATCAGCCTCTAGCCATATCTGGGTGATTTCCTACAGTGAAAGACTCAGAAACAGAAGGTAAAAATTCCCCATTTGGCATCTTAATCTTCTATTAACGATGCAACCTGTACTGTACCATCTGAAAAACATGAATCAACACTGAGCCCACCCTTCCACAAATAGAACTCTTTACCCTGTAATGTGGTGATCTTTCTCTTTCTAATTGCTTCTTACAGATTTTTAAAAGGCACTTTAGTCCTTAAGTGTAAAATTTGCATTCAAACTACTGTGCAAAGAAATACTAACAATGATTTTGAAGTCATTGCTTCTAACAAAGAGCACAGACTTCTGATCACACACCATCAGAGAAGATGGAAGTGTACATGGAGCTTTTTTCTTATCTCATTAGCAGCCATTAGAAACCCACAGGGGAAACATAATGACCAGTGGAAAAAGGGCAGAGCAGACTTCAGCGAACAAAACAGATGTTTAGTGCATATAGATATTATCCAACACCAGCATCAAACTAGTGAGTTTGGCCATTTAGGGCATCTCCTAGGAAACCATCAGATAACATTAAAAGATATTGACTAACATAAAAAAAGCTGCAGGGGAAACGGTGTATATTTGATAGAAATGGGATGTCATTCTAAATGCAGCAGTTCTAATTTCTGCTGAGATAAAAAAAAAAAAAAGGATCTATTTTCTAGATGCATATTCTAGGTTTGGTTAAAAGGCTTAAAATTTGTGTATAAAATGCAGTGCAAAATCACATCACAAAGACAAATAATATAAAAAACCCTCTTAAATATGTTTCAACCTGTATGACACTGTTTTGTTCTTCTTCTTACTATTTTTTTTCCCTGCCAGTTCCTTCTGGCTGGAATTTTTACACATAGTCTGAGAGTAAAAAAACTGGCAAAGATAAGGCAAATTGGGCACTTCATTTCCTTTACGGTCCTTTGAGGGAACAATATTCTTCACATTATGCCAAAAAACACTTTAATTGACCAAGATCAACTGGTAGTATGTCCATCACACCATGTAAAGTATTCTTGCTCATAACTACATTTCACCTCTGTTTTGTCCAGCAAGAGAAGCATTTGATTCATTTCCTCTATCCAATTTTGTGTCTGATCAACAATGTTTACTGCCTGATAGTTTCTTTTTAGACTGCTAAGGACACCTTTTCCACTGTGATTACTGTTTTGCCCTCTGTGCAGTCAGCGAGTAGAAAGGTTAGCTCTGAATTTGGCTAATGAGAACTTTGCTGATCTGTTCAAGTTGGCTGTTACGCCTTTTGGGCATGACCAATCACAGCATAAAGTGTTGGGAGATTTGCTGTCTCTCTCCAGCCCTGGCAAATTACTTCCTGCGGTTACCAGACCATCAATTCTCTGCCTACTTCTCTATATCTATGGCAAGGGATAGTGGCACATACTCACCTCTAGATAAATCACAAACTATTCATGCATGTTGTGTTCCTTCTTCAGTTTGGTACATTTGCTTAATGTGTTTGGGTCAAGTTGTATCATCAGTTTAGCTGAATTCATAAAATTGAGGGGAAGGCCATAATTTAAATGCAGGGATAGAGTATGAAGAAGGGAAACAATTTATGAACATTGGTATTTTATTTTTTCTGCATTGAGACTAATCTAATATACACAGAATTCTCTATAGCACAGCTGCATTGGATCAGTAGTGGCAGTTTTAAAGGCAACCAACCCAGCCATAGCATGCCATGGTGTTAACCATGGTAGAGACCTGGGGAGAACTGAGGAGCAGATAATGGATCCATTGCTGAAAGCACCTACTTCCTAATCCTATAAACCATAGGGCTGCTCCAGCTTTCCCTAGTTCCTGTATGATACTCCTGTATATATCTCAAGTTTTCTTGGGAGGCTATGCACATTAGGGTATGGAGTAGCAGCACAACACCAACAACTGCTTAGGTGTCTCTACTGTCATCTGGCTAACTCAAGGATCAGATATTTATGAAAGGACAAAGGTCTGCCTTCTTCTACTTTGACCCAATAGACTCTGTTACATAACAGACAAGCTATAAAAAAAACCAAACAAACCCTATGTAATATAAACTTAGCTGAACTTCTTTTGATGCTTGTATTTTATTTTCCAGATGGAGCACTGCCAAATAACAGCTGCATAGACAGTCAAGCTTGATCATTTACAGAACTGCAAAGGGTTTGATTGATCAGCTTATATGTCAGCAATTTTGTAATATGCTTGAGTGCCAAAGGAGCAGACCAGGTTGGGAAATGCAAAAGGGAAAAAATATTGTGTATTCTGATTGTGTCCTTCACACAAAATCACAAGCATTTTCAGCAACAAAGTAATTCACTTCATCCGATAGACTGCCTGCAAGTTCAGGACAATAAAAATGAAGAGCATCTTTAACTGACAATTTAAGCTCAAATCACTTTTGACTGGCAAGGTGTGGTATCATACAGAAGAATTGATTCGATACTAGTAGTTTCAAATTACGGGGTTATAGTGTGTCTACTCAACATGCAGTTCTTATCAGGGGAGATAAGGGGAGGGATAGGAAAGAAATGGATAGCAATAAATGCTTTTTGCAAGCTCTACAGTTAATTAAGGATAAGAACTTGTATACATATTTATACTTGAGTAGAACTCAGAATAGAAATTAAAATGGAAGATTTTGACTGACACTGGGTACGTATTGTGATTGTCCTTTCAGCACCATTTTCCTGTTCAAACCTCTGCATGATTTTTTTTAGAGGTCTGGTGAAAAAAAATGCATCTCCCTGTCAGCAACGGAAATTTGAAATAATGTCATTTTCTGAAAATGGTGGTTTACTGAAATTACATGTTTGTGTTAAGCCAACCCATTCCACCCCCTACCCAAAAATAATTCAAGGCAGGTTGTTGTGTCAGCAGTTGTCAGTCTTTGTTAGTAAGCATCAGGGCTGAGATAACCGCTAATGTCCTTCTCTAGCTGATGAGTATACAAGGCATTAAAAGCAGAGATTAAAACTCAGTATTTTGGAAATAAAAAAGCAAAACTCTCTCCCAGGTTTTCTGTGAGCAGAAATGTTAACTCATTTTTTAAGTCTTTTCACCAACAGAGCTAAATAATAGTCCAATAACTGTAACCTAGTAGAAACCCACCCAATTTAAGAGTTAATTAAATATTGCAACAAATCAAGCAAAAACAACTACACTGAAAAATCCCAACTAGCTTAAACAGAAATGGTCCACTAACACTAGAATATACATCTAACAAGCTGGAAACATGTGACCTTAGAAATCTCCGAATCAAGATGGATGGCTAAACATTAGACCTAAGCAGTAATCAAACCCTGGTTAGTCCACCCAGAAACTACCTTGTAACATTTTCATGAAAAGGCTTTGTGGACTAAAATGGTCAAGTATGTGGCTTCTAAAATTATTACTTCACATCACAAAACCTGGATTTAACTGAAAACCTTTACTCACTGGGACATTCATATCAACACAAATGCACTGAATGATCCCTGAATGATACAAACTGGATGATACAAACATACTGAATGATACAAACAGGAATCCATTTTGTCTTATATCCTAAGAGCATTGACATTACTATCAGAATGATTGTATTGCTTCTCCAAATGCAGTGTCTTTCTCATCAAAAAGCAGAGTTTTACATGAGTATCTCAAGATTCAACATTGGAACTATCTACTACTTCTCTTTAACTGAGCATCTTTTAAAAATGGACACACATATACATTGATTAATTAGCTCAATGCTTTCATAAGTTTTTTTTTGCTTAATTCATCTTTTGTGCATTTTTTAATTACATGTTTTCTATTTTAGAAAATGTATTTCTTCAGTATTAATTTTCTTGCGTCTGTGCAAGATATGGTGGCTGAAGGTATCCTCACTATAAATCCCTAATCAGATTTAATACTTTAATACTGCACAGTAACAAGGTTGTGTTAAAGCAATTGACCCTTCAGATCAGCTGATTCCATGGAAATTAGAACAGCGCTTCTTTTACTCCTTCCCCCTCCCACATGTCACACCTAAGCATAGCCACCTCAAAAGTAGGCATTTATTCTGGAGGGTTGGGCCCCCTCTACAGTGAATAGCAAGAAATAGGCACAATTTATCTTACAATACTTATCTCAGGATAGGGTCGAATGCCCTCTGCAATGCCTACATCTCTCTATTGACTTTACAGAAAGCTTAAAAGAATTCACTTAGAGAAGACATCTAACTTTTAGATGGATAATGTTAATCAAGGTGAATCCTTGCTGGATGTCAATATACGATTGCTACAATGCTGGCTGTCTTATCCAAAATGCCACCTCCATCTCCATTGTCATAGATGACTGACTGTAAAGTGTAGATCAAAAGATACAGCAGACTGGGATGAGTTTCCTTTGTAATGGGGATTTGCCTGAGATACCGTGATTACTGTATCTGTACAAGTAGTGTTAAAGATATACTTGCGTGCTATTAACAGGAGTTTTAACTCAGAATACTTCAAAAAAAATACATCTATTCACTGCTCAGCATCATCTTCACAATGTTCCAGAGCTTATAATTTTTATTGCATTAATGTTCATATTTTATACATGCTATTTCTTCTCATAAACAAACTACCAGCCAAATGCTTCCTGGCTGACTGCACCAGAGCTTGACTATATCTGGCTTTCAATCACAGTTTCACCACCTCTCTGAAAACATCCTTGGTCTTCTCGGTAACACAAGCCCTGTGGCAGGCTAACCTATTCAGAGAAAAGGTCGACTAACTGTCGAAGCAAAGCACGAAGACAGCAAAACCCACTGCACACAGCTGAGAGCTGTGAAGTTGCCAGGAGGCTTGGGAGCTCATGCAAAGAAACTCTCTGCCTTCCACGCCACAATGTGCTTAGGTCTCAGGATTTTTAAACCTTCATATTTCCAAAAGCTCTTCTCACTTTAAATAGCAAACAGGAATCACTTTAACTGTCAGCTGGAGAAAGCATTCAATATGTGAGACAAATGGGGGATTTGGTTTGGGGCCCAGGGGTGGGAGGCAGTTGCCTGAGACAGCTTCAGATGACAACTGCATAAATAATGCCAAGCTTTTTTTCCCTAGCATATTTCTAAGTTTCCCAAGGAAGTCATCAAGGCGAGTTTGACAGCAATCACAAGGCTGTGCCTACATACAGTATGCCAGGGTGTGAAAAACTGAGAGACATAACACTTGAGAATACCTGAAGAGGACAATCCTGATGTGGGTAGGAGGTCTTGATGATCTTTCCCACAGCCAATTCATGCCAAGGGAAAATCCTGCTCTGCTCTGCAGCAACCTGGGCTCCAGGAACCAACTCTAGCAGCTGTAAATCTATTCAGCTCCAGAAAGACCTTTGCAACAGCTGAGCCCTGGCAGTAGAGCGGGGATAAAGGAACTGTCAGAAAGCCATTTTGATGGCCAACACTGTATCCTCTGTCACAATACACTTGTAAGATACACAGGAATTTCGCAGTGTGTAATAGTAATATGCACATGGTAAAAACTTTAAGTCATTAGCAGTATAATTTATTAGCTAAATTGTACCAATGCCTATCAATCAGACTTTAAGGTTGATTCCAGAGAGGTTTTTGATCTTCCTCATATTGCTTTGCTTTTGTTCTTCCATGGCAGCATTAGCAGGCGACAGTTACATTATATATCTACTCAGTGCTCTGGTGAGAGACCATTATGTTCACAGATCATTACTGACATCCTGACATTTGTCATCTCCTTTCATAGCAGTTAAATCTTGCTTTATCTGTAAATGTCACCACGTCATTTATTCATGAAAAGGGGTCACATTCCCAAAATAGTACACTCAGCTTTTAAAAGGGAAGTTGGTTTTATTCACTGTGGTAATCCCTGGACAAACTTCACTGCTGGTAAGTACTGAATTTTTTTTTTCCCCATGCAGTTGTTTACATCTCCATGTACTGATTTCAGGGTTGGATTTTTCTAAAATAAAACCCTAACAGGAAGGCAAATTATCTGAATAAGAAAAATAGCTGTTTATTTTTTCAGCTTCCTACATTTAAGCCACATGGATTTTTCAGCACGGAATTTACTGTTGCAAAGTATAATTTTAATTTGACATTGTACTGGCTGAAAACCCACTAGTTGACTATTCTCCCTAAGGCTTTGACATGTAGTTCTCAGCTGGACTGTATTTTAACCTCACAAAAATGTAGTTTAAATAATCCTTGATAATAATAATTCCTCTTTTTCATCTTCAAAGGTCTCTAAAGTTTAATTAATAAAAGTTTAGACACACCCTGTGAGATATGGACATTCTTGTCTAAAAAGTAGAGAAAAGAAATAGAAGCTGAGGCAAGCAGGACACATAAAGGACAGTTGGGATCCATATGTATATTTATATATGGATATACATATAGCTGATCTAGTGATCTGCATCTTGAGATTCTCTATAGTGATAAAAAGTAGCAGCTCACTTCTCTATAGTAATTTCCAAATCATTTTACAAGCTCTATGAAGTATATGCATCAATTACTTTTCACACCACTCACAGCAGCTGTTTTATGAGCTCAGCAATGCTACACAATAGCTGAAGATAGAAAACAATAAAAACTAAGGCCTGAGTTTACCAGGGGGCTAAAAGAGCTGCAGCTTCTCCATTAATGTTGCCCCCTGAAGTATATAATCAACAGCTGTATCATTTCTGAAACTGTCACTTCTCTTTGAAAACAAAGAAAATAAATTTAAGTAAACTGAACAGTATCATAAAAACATAGAATAATTCAGGTTGTGAGGGACCTCTGGAGGTCATTTTGCTCAAGGCAATGCTACATTTAGATGAGGGCTTTGTCCAGTTGAGTTGTGAATACCTTTAGAGAGCATCAACAACCTCTCTTCCAGCCTTTGACAACCCCCATGATGAAAAAAAATCATTCCTCCTATCTAATCTTAATGTCCTATGTTCCAGCTTCTGACCTGTGCTTCCCATCCTATACCATGCACCCCTGCGGATACCCCAGAACCTCCTCCACTGCCAGCTGCACACACCTATCTCCCTTTAGACGCCCCTCATACACCTGGTGCTCCAGCCTCCTGACCCACAGTGTCCTCCACTGGACTCGCTTCAGTTTGTCCATGCACTTCTTTTATTGGGGTGTTCCAAAGAGCACATGTGTGGATGCTCCCTTGGTTGCCATCTCACACATCAAATCAAAGGGGAGAATTGTTTCTCTCACTGCAAGACAGCACTGCTGAGGTGAAACCCTTGTCCTCCAGGTGTCACTGACAGAAAATGCTGCACATTTCATACAAGGAGTGATTCAGGTTGCCATAGTTTCTGCTTCAAGTTTTCAGTGTCTCTTCTCCTGCCAAGTTTCCTGCCACTTTCTTCTTTTTCCTCAGCATGTCTTTACAACTTCCAGTGTGTGATTTTTGAGACCAGCTGGAACATAAATCCTCAGAGCCGAAGAATAAATAAAACGGTTGCTTTCAAAAAGTTAACAGAGTAAATTCTCCTCTGTGCCAGCTATCAATTGAAGTCAGGGTCATTACATCTATTTAAACCAGCTGAGAATTTCATCAAGTATTGGACCACAGCTTCCAATCACACCAGGTGTAGGACCAGCTTTCCTGGGGAAATCTGTAGTATTCCAATTACACTGAGTACTCAGTTTAGACACATGCTTACTTTTTAACAGTATTGAACATATTGCATTTTTGAAACAATAACAACCTGTCTCCCCTACTGAAGATTGGCTCCTGAAATTTGTCTCTATAGTACTTTTTGTGAAACCAACAAAAGAGGTCACAGAACAAACCTTTATTTCTAACTATTATATTTTAAAGACTTCAGTAAGAGAAAATTGTAAGGGAGAAAAAAAACCCAACCCACTGTCATTGCACACATTTTTATAGGATTTATTAAAAATAGAATCTGTCTATAGAAGTTCCTGAAAGTAGCTTTACTGAATGGTCAAAAACAACCTCTACTTAATGCTGGGCTAGGCTTCAGGGAAAACTTTTCTCCTTCAGGACCTCTACTGATCACATTGTGCAAGACAACAAATTTATCCTAAAGAAACATATGAGTTTTCCCTCTTGAGATGAAGGATAACAGATTTTTTAAGGATTTCACTACAGTAAGGCAGAGTAACTAATGATAATCAAAAGAAGAGGGACTAGGGCTCTGAAAGCTTATTTTGCTGTAGGTATACTTTGCAACGTGAAAAAACATAATATAATTCTGGTTTCAGGCAAGCCAATGGGAGGTTTGTCACAGGCTTGAGTGATGTCAGGAACTGACACCATTTCTCAGTTTGACAGTAATTTTTCCATATACCATGCAGTTTTCTTGGGGTGGACAGAAAGATATGACAATTGACTTAATTTACTCTACAGAAAGCAATTTTTTCTCTCTCTCTTTACTTTCTTCAGCTGAATTCTTTGTACCTTTCCTAAATATACTGGAAATTCATACATACAGGAAATGTTTTTGTCTGAAACATATTATTTATATCTCTGTATGTGTGTGAATGTGTATGTACATATATATGTCTGCATATAAAAATCTCTTATGAAACAATAAAATGATATTGTGGATTCTGTTTTTTCTACTCACCGTAAATCCTATTTTCTCCTGATAACTACAGCAAACTCTATTGACATCTGGAGACTTTCACTTATACTGCATATTACCTGTTAAAATAATTGGAAAAATAACTCCCCACTAAAGCAGAAGCTGCAATGGTTAATGTTAGATTTTGTTCCTTAATCCTTAAAATTAATTTTCAGATCAAATGCTGACAAGCCAAGTGCTGTATTTCTTATTGCCAGATTAAGCTAGTAAAAATGATCACACACACTCCCAAACTGTCCCTTTTGTTTTAAAAATGCTTTTATTTTCTCTCAGCACCTTTAATCTTTATTGCTTTCAGAAATATCCTTCTTTACTCATGCAAATCAAAATCACTGGCTTCAAACATGCATCTGCTTTCCCAGTGTTACTCCTAGTAACATGTTTATACCACATTTTTATGTTACTCCTTATAGCATGTTTATATGACTACTTTCATCTACCCACTGATCAATTGTTTGACCAAGCACCTCTCTGGTTTAAGATCTCAAAATGTTTGTTTAAATGAAATGCTGACCACTGACAAGGCCACTTGTTGAACAGTAGTGCCTATAATGTATGAAAATTGAATCATAATAAGGGATACTGAAGCAGGGATAATCTACTTTTTCACTAACATCAGACTTATAGCTGTGGCTCACATTTCATGCAGAGACATTGCTTACAGTGAAACTGAGCGATGACAAATGGTGGTAAGACTTACTTTCTAAATTCAAGGACTGTTAAGACATTTTTATGTCCTGATTCACAAAGACGCCCACACAGGCCACTGGTATTCTGGACAACACTGATTACAAACTGGAGCGCTAGAATTGACTGCACAGAAAATGAGGGTAATACGTCATAAGACTAATGATGGATGGCCTTCCTCCACATACCAGCATCTAACAGAGGGTCTACATAATGAGGATTACCACAGTCCCACCTTAAATTCAGGTGTCCAGAGATAGGTAAGGAAGTCCTGGTGTTAGCTGAAGCCTCCTGGTATCTCTGTGGACACTAAGGAGGAGAGTTAGTCCCCCCAGATGTGGTTCACGACTGGGAGAGTTATCAAGCACAGGGATGTCAGAGCCAACCCACAGGGTCTGCCAGCAAGGAAAGTAGCTCAGGGCTGCCACTTGGCATTTCTATGAGTCTCGGATGCAGAACCTGAGCCCAATTCTGAGCATAGACCTGTAGCTCTACCTCTGCCTAGTCATTCATTAAAGGATTTGGCCTTCAATTACAAAAGCTAGGGATTAGGCTATCTCCAGCCTGTGGGAGAACAAGCAGATAACTCCTGTCTTCCAAGAATATCCAGATAGTTGACAAGGAGTCTACCTGTAAGAGCTAAGTCGTGTAGATGAAAACAAAAGAAAAGAAGCCAAGACTCACATTACACTGTCAAGGATTTAAAAGTCAGTAGGAGGAAAATCCTATCATCTGTCTTCTCCTTAGACTATCCAGTTGTCTGTTATCACGAAAAACAAATTAAATTAGTGTACTTTTACTGTCAAGCCCTTACATCATTACACAAGTTTTAATAAAACTCAATACAATCAGGTAACAAACTGGGCTCTAGAGATACCCTAGGTGTATGAATAGTTGTTTTCTGAATTACTCAGGAGAGAGATTTCCTAAACATCAAGCACAGCAAATAGATGATCCTGCTGTAAATTCCCAGTAGCAGAACTTTGTGTGTTTGTGGCAAGGTTTTCCCAAAAAGCTTGTTAACAGCTGAGACAAATACAATGACCATCAGCCTTGGAGAGGTTTTTCCTGAATTCTACAGAATTTATACTTCATCATTTTTCTCAAGTGACACATTTGGTTTGTGTTTTGCTGGTTTCCTAACTGTACCATAGACAGGAATCATTTTGGTCCAATATTGCTGCCAGTGGAAAACAGTGGCAGCACCTATTGGTCTACAAGAGACATGAATTTCTGAAATGCTACAAACCAGTTCAATTTTCCCCAGCAGAAATGTGTTCCAGACAAAACCCAACACTCACTGAAACTCAATTTCCTTTTCCCCTCCATGCAGAATAGACAGTAGCATCAAAGGGACCCATTCATGCTCATGGAGGGGAAAAAAAGTATCTGTGTGTTAGGGAACCAGGTGGAGAAAAGTCAGCCTTTATATGAATGTAACATCTGTGGCTCACTCTCCCAGCTGCTGAGGGTGTGCATATGCTAAGGACATTTGACCAGACATGTACAGAGCTAAAAGCAAGAACAGCACGCCTGTATAGTATTGTATTAAACGTTTCTGTCTCAGCCCAGTATGTTCAAGTTAAGAGGAGACATTCCAAAATACATTTCAAGTATTAAAAAGAGTTATGTAGGTAGACTCAGGAGGTAGGTTTTATTCCACCTTCTGAGACATGTGCTATGGTCTTTATGCTAAATTTTGAATAGAAAGAATTTGATGTGGTATGAAAGATTTGAATAGTCCTAAAAATAGCAGAAAGGATTATTGGGTAATTTGCTTCACCATCTCTTTTACAACCCTATTTCTTAAATGTCCCCCACCTGTGCTCCTACCACGCCATGAAAAGTTGGCTGACATTTTCCACAGTGCTTTACAAATGTGGCAGAATAAGAAAAGAACAGAAAAGATCTGCAATTATAACCTACTCTATTTCAAGACACTTTAACACAGGTAACTTGCATGCCATAACTTACTGAATCCTAAATAAATCCCTTTTCTGATCCTCTCAGGATTACTGAAAATCCAAATAAACCATCTGGCTATTACACATTCATTTGCCTAGCAAGTATTTTGGATGCCCTCCCATTAATATGTCATTTGAAAGAATATTTAGTTCAGTGGGAGATGAAGCGTCACCACACAGGTCATGCCTAAATCAACGGAACAGCTTGTCTCTCTCATAGCCAATCTACATATAATTGATTTTCAGCATCCATATTCAGTGAAGAAAACTGTTTCTTTGAGAGATTCAAGTGCCACATTTCACAGCTCTTTACGCACAACTTTGGGTAAGGTCCATTTTCCACTGCTAAGGCGTCAGTGAAAAATTATATATTGCAGCATTTACAGATGATGTTCTCCCTATTGCAGCTGGGCAAAAAGTCATAAAACAAGTTAGAAACATGATAACTGAATTTATTAAAACCTACTTTAAAGCTCCTCTCTTCAAATGACTTACGCAGACTGTCACCCACACAGCACCATGTTCACTGTTAGTGAGAGGTGTTAAGCAGACTCAGTTTGCTCTTCTCTGCACATTCTTGGTTTTGGGAACAAAGAAATTCCCACATAAGCTGAACATATGAGCAGACATTTAACATTATCACCAGTCTGAGATAATTTCCATAACAGCAAACTGCCATATGATACCAGCCTAGGCCACAGTATTAGATATGAATTACACAACATCATGTGCAATTTGGATTCCAGACTGATTATAATTCTTAGTACATAGCTACTTCATTGCTAACAAGGCGTCACACCACTTTGGTATAAACACCCACAAAACTGCAAAGTATCTGAAATAGACTGGGAAGAGATTTGTAGGTTTTAGATTTTCCAAGTTCACCCAGTGATAATGATGCAGGTACATATACAGATACTTGGAAACAGCCCTGTTGTGAAACTTCCTCTCCAAGAGAGGAAGGTTGCATAGCCATTATACTGCAACACTCTTTGGATGAGTGGATACTGTAAACTATGGAGAGGAATCACCAGAGCACTTTTCCCTCACCATTCTGCTAAAACCACATTTGAATCTGCTCCAACTGCTATTGATGTCAGTGGAAATCCTTCTTCTTCTTTCAGCCCCAATAGGATTATGTGAAAATTGCTTTTCCTCCAAAGACCAAATGTTCTTGAACAGTTTTGTTGTTGTTCAATTTGTATTCTTATTGTATTCACTTCAGCATAAGAAGTGCATGGATGAGTGTAGGTGGTAACATAGGAGGCACTTACAAATGTCAGAATTCTTGAACCATAAGAGATGAAAAATCACAGAGATGCAATACTAGCTGCAAATTACCAAGACAGAAACAAACTAAAAATGCTCATTTGAACTTACCCTGTTAGCCAACAGTTAGCAGTGACACACAGTACAGATTATCTTTAGTTTAATTGTTGGAAGATAATTATTATTTTACCTGAATAATCCATGAGTCATTTGAAAGGAGAACTGGCAGAAGGAATCAAGATTTACATTATAAAACGCACTGCTATCAATGAATGTATTATTTGTGCTTCAAGCCCACAGACAGTAAATATACAAGTAAAACTCCAGAAACACCCCCCAGAAAAAAACAGTTTGTGGCAAATAATGAATTGCCAAGTCAAAGACTATAGAAAATATTAGGGATATACTTTTTCTGTAAATGATGCTCAAGAGGGAAGAGGAAATGGGAGAAAAAAGAACTGCTATGAAACATAAGATGGGTCTTCTCATGGGTACCATTAATGGAACAGCAAGACAAACACTGAAATATATTGCTTACTTTAATATCCATCCCTCTTGCTCTCTCTTCTTCCTTTATTCTTCTAGACACATTTGTCAATGAGAAACAGGTTCACGTTACAACCATTTACCTATCCACCAAACTAAATACATTAAATAAAAATAAAATAAAATAATATTCTGGAACTACACTCAAGCTATAATTTATCTTTTGAATAGCATTTGAGTTGAAAAGAAATGTAAAAAATCTACTTTAAAAGTCTGCTTTCCCTCAAAAAAAAACATGTAGCTATGAAGCACTGGCTAAAACATGCATCTTGAGGAAACAGTTCTTGAGGGACCATTTCTAAACACATTTAATCTTGGAGACTAAAGCTACCATCTCGCTATTTCCTGGTAATAAGCACTTAAGAACCTAGTAGATTCCAGCTTCACAGCCATTCTCTTGTAGAATGATCACCATGTGGACCAGGTGGATCATCAGTGGGGGACAGAGTAGTGGAGTTCACAATGGGGCTTTACAGAGGGCTGACTCACACCAAGTGAGGCATGTACACAACTGTATTGTAACATCTGGATCAGTACATCCAGACCTGAGTCTTGGGTTATGTGTCCTGGACAAGAACTGAGTATCTGAAAAACCTGGGGATTTGCCACCCTGCTCAGTTCTCTAGTACAATTTCTAATGTCATTTAAAAATACCCAAATCAAAACAGAAGACTGAACATAAGACTCTGTAACTAAATTACAACCCTGACATTGAAAAAGTCAGGTTATAAAAATCATAGGATTGAATTAATAATAATTTAAAGGTAGATTGAAATGTATTTGTCTCTCTCCCTTGCCCATTTTGTCTCTCTTCCTCTGTTTCCCTACACACCACCCTCCGGCATATATAGAAACACTCTAGTTGTTTAGCCTGAAGGTTCATTTTTCTCAAAATTTTGTTCACTCGATTTGTTTGGGTTTTTTTTCCTTTAGAAAATAAATATCACCACATACACTGGTACAAGCACCTTAATACTAAAATAATTTAATATATTTCTTAATAGTAAAGAAAGACTAAGGGTTGGCAACTTTACAGGGAAGGAAATTTAAAATGACATTTTTTCTTTCTATCTTTTCAAGATATTCATGCATTTCTCTTTTCCTGACTCTAGTCCCTTGTACCCTGCTCAAATGTTTCTCTAAGCTGCTGGCCGACCTGGCCATGTCAGGAGCACATGCTGTACCGCACGCTTTGTTGTTGCTTTCTCTTCCCTGCATCAAGGAAATAGCTGTTCTTCTTTGATCCTTCTCTCAGCTGCATGACTTTTAGTTCCATCTGTCCTGTCTGCCATTTATAAAATAACATTTTTGTCCCCAGTTCCTGCCAAATAACCTTATTTTGATATTTTTCTCTTTATGCTGAATGCCCAGGCATATGTCTCTCATAACTGCAGGGTGTGTTTGGTTCTCTGGGTTGTAATTGAAGGCCTAGCTTGAGACCAAAGGGTGAAAACTTACATTGTTGAGGGCAATTTATCTGCTTGAGTCCCATTAATGTGAATGGAAGGTAGGTGGCTAAATCCCAATACAGCTCACAAAACACATATAACTGACTCTCTGTTCCTCAAAAGTAATACACTGGATGTATTATTAATTGTATAGTCCAATTTACAGGGACTGAAATACAGAGTTCTTCAATTTTGGAGGTTGCTTTATGCGAGTTTAAAATTGAAAGGGCAATTTGTTGAAGATTAAATAAAAACGCAACATCAAATCAACAGCAGTACATCAAAAAATAAATATACCTAGATAGCTTTAATATTCCTTTATGCTTAGAAGTAAGAACTTCAATATTTGCACTGTTCAGGTTATTTGTCTGAATATTGACAAATTCTTCTTGCTATGGTAGCAATTGGCATGCTGATGATTACCAAGGACAAAAACACCCAGGAACTTTTTTTATTGATTTAGAGTGTCCAATGTGGGAAACTTCAAAGAAAAAAAAATAGACCTTGTGCTTCTGAGGTAGCTGGGTTTTATTATTATTAATTATTGACTTGTCTATTTGCCATTTACGTACGACCCTACCTTTCACTCTTGCCTTTATTTGTATCTCTTTATGTCCTCAATTTTTCATTAACTCACATTGAGTCTTTTCTCCTCTATTTTGCATTCCAAGAATCACATTCCTATTCCAGATCATTAAGCTGTATGATCCTTTCTTAATCCAATTGCTACATGGAGACACAGTACCAGAATGAGTCTAGTGACAACCAGGGGATGCACCAGGTTGCAAAATGACCTTTCAGTCACACCGTGTAGCACAATGAGGCCAAACTTAAATTGGAAAGAAGAAGCAACAGAGAAGAGCAGAACAAATAAGTAATTCATGAGTACTGATACATATAAGGTTTGCTTAAAAAGGTAAGCTTTCAAGTGCCATGACTAGCTACAGAATATATTTCTGTGTATCCAACTACTTAATAATTACCTCCTATTAAGTAATGGTAAGGAATATGCCACATAGTCTCTATATTTGGCTAAAACAAATAGCTTTGCTGTTCTCCTTGGCATATGGCTTCTGAAGGTTGTACTATCACCTAAACTCTTCATAGTATATTTTCTGTTTCAATTTTTCGTGATGCTAAGCAAAACCACTGAGTGATGACCGACACTCCATCTGCAATGCAAATATATGGGATATCTATGAAAAAGAGCTTTTTCACAGCTTCATGAGCAAGCTAAGAAGCAACTGAACAACTGGAGACATACATTAACAGAAGGCATGGGCAGCAGCCAGGACAGCATCTCCAGGCACTCCATATGTGGACTCTCTGTTGCCTACAGCAAATAAACTTTTGAAGCCAGTAGTGGTAGGAAAGCTGACAGAATGAATTAAAAAGTGGCAGCGGGGAGCCAAATACTGCTGTAACAGAAGTAACAGGGAACTCCCTGAACTCTGCATAGGACAGGCAGTGACAGAGAAAAGCAGCAGAGAACAGGGATGGGTATACAAAAGGTACTTTCAAGGTCAAATAAGGCAGAAGTAGAGGACAACTGTAATTACTATAACTGCCATTTTCAGGAAGCCATGAAGGAACAGCTTCCCTTGAGGGATGATGGAAATACAAATTCCTGTATGAAAGTAGGTCTGGAACAGAGGACAGCCATGAACGTATGGGGATGATTTACTGGAAACACTCAGGAGCTTTCAAAGAACTGCCAGAAAATACATCAGAAGAGAAATCTCCAGAGAGTGAATGACAAATGGTAATGATGCTCCAACTGGACAAAATGCAAGTGTGCTAAATTTGCCTGGAATTCCTGAAATCTTACAGTTAGGTAACATTACTCATTTTCCAATAAAGGAATACAAATGTTCTGAGCATGCTTCAGATTTGTATTAAAAACTGATAGAAGAGGTGCCAGTGTATGATGGTCATGAACCCTTATAAAAAATTCCAGCAGCATATGACCAGCAAAACACCTTGTTCTGCACCAGAAATGGCTTCCTGTGTGTAGTTTTTCTATACGTCATTCTTAACACTACTGTCTACTTTCTCATGTTTTATTATTTACTCTGTGAAGTGCAAATTTCTTCTTTTCTGAAAGTCTTGTCACACGTATACAGACACTGCAAGATAAAGTGATATCTTTCTACACAGTTCTATTATAAGAACTTGAACATCAGCCCAAATTACCTGTCATCAGCTCTTCCAGTCTTCTTTCCATTATTGACAAAACAAATGAACAGCTGCTTGCTCCACAAACCTGTGCACTGGAAAAAAGGAAAAAAAAAAGGCACACTAACAAAAAAGGCTGCAAACAGCAAGCAAAATATATGTATAAAAGTGCAAGACATAACAGCAAGTGGGTTAAGGCTGCCTGCACTCCCAGCTAGCTAAACAGAAGAGTCTCCTCTAAGATGCTTTTATAAAATGGTCTAATTTATTAAATCATTTCAGCAGCCACTGCTGTATAAAGATGTATAGAAACAGCTTAATTCTTTGTAGATACCTATGGTAAATGTTTTTCTAAGCACTGAACCCAGGACAACTGGAAAAAAGGTAAAAGCACACAGGTATCATGAGAATCATTAAATTGTTGAATACTAGGATATCAGTTTCTATTTGTTTAGGAGTGTTAAGTTTTTCAAAGCCCATTAAGTTTAGAAAAAATGTCATTGTACCATGTAATTTCTTTTCTGTGTGCAATGTCATGAAGAAAAATTAAAATGTGGTTTTCAGTTGATTTCCAGCCAAAGAATTTTTTTGGTTAAAAAATTAAAATTTCCCTCCCTTTCTCATCAAAGAGAAAATGGCAGGTAAATGAAAATATATATTAATGAAAATACATTCACAAAACTTTAAAAATTAAATTGGAAATAAAACAAAATATAAATTTTATATCTAAAGCCAAATTAAAATTATCTTAACTAAATAGATGGCAGTTGGAATGAAAATTCTATGTAATTTTTCTTTTTCCCTCTTCACCATTTCCTCCACTTTTCAACTTCCTTTTTGCCTTCATTAGTGATATCTCCCAGGCCTCTTTGGAAACTTGAAGCAACACTGATAAATGTACAATGCTTCTTCTCTACCCTATGAAAACAGGTTTTGAAATTCATAGGTTTCCAAGACAAAATGAATAATCTTGAGTGTTCACTCTGTTGTTTGGTGCATCCTGGGGGCAAAAAATCTCACCAGGAATTTAACCAAGCTCATCTCTTTGCTTTGCATGGTAGCACATTGTTTAGATATGCACTCAAGGCAATGAGAAATCTCTATATCCTGTGATAAGCTTTTACAGTCACTAGCTGCGACGGTCACACAGCTTCCTCCATTGTGAATAATATGTACTTTAATTTCTGTACTTATTTTGTGCTAGCTTAAGCTTTTAGCTGTTGAATATTATGTTGGGGGGGGAGATTTCTTGTTGGAGGGGGGGTGGGTTTGGCTTTTTTTGAAGATTAAAGAGCCTCCTACTATCAAATACTTCTGCTTCACATGTAATCATAGGTTGCAACCTCTTAACCTTTCTAGACAAACAAAATTGATTGTATTTATTTAGTTACACACCACAAGGCACCTTTTCCAAAAACTGAAATGCTTCAACAGATCTTTTCCAGACTCTTTCCATATTGTCAATATTCTTTTTGTACTGCATTGGGTTGATATAATCTAATTTCAGATTTACTATCTTCCCCCACAGTTGACGAATGGAAATTCAGCATTTATGGTTATGTTTCACCTTATCCTGAGAAAGGCATTTCAGCTAGGTCAGCTGAAGCACATGGAAAGGTGCCTGTTTTCTCTGTTGACTTTAAAGGTATAGAGTTCCAACTCAGGCATCTTAATTTTTGGATGCCTTTAGTGAGGCAGATGAATCCCACTCAATGTAGGCACCAGGGGACAATCCAGCTGTCTAGACATAGATGTTCTACGTGATTTCAGACACCTCAGGCATCACACCTGGCTGCTAGCTGACACTGTGACAGTGGATACCATGTCACATCTGCCAGTTGCACGCGATGTGTCTGAAAACATGTAGGTATGTTCCATCAGGACAGGTACCTCATGAAAATATTATATGATCTCAGCAAGACACAGGATCATTTATAAAAAAACCCTCAACATCTTTACCATAGTGCAGTATCAGTGGTGTCAGTTACAATTATATCTTCATTCAACTCATACAAGAATTTTTTCCTAAGTAAGGTTTGGGTTAACTAGAAAATTGTTCACAGGGCCTACGAATTTGCTGTTTGTTAATGTTGGGCCATGACTACTTTTCTTCAAGCTTCTGGAAGTTCCTCAGAATAGATTCACAACAAAAAAAAAAAGTGTTTAATTCAGGCAAGTCATCTGCTTGACAGTGAATTATCTAATTCTGTAGTTTTAAAAATATTTAGTGTTGCTGTTTAGCACTCTTCCTCAGAAGTGAGAGAAAATATTTCATTCTTCTTTTAGAAAACAGACATATTTAATTAATTCTTCATTTTCTTTACCAGGATTAACAATTTTACCATCAATAGTTCTATAATACTCTAAGCATTTTTGTTCCTGCTTAAAGAACTTCTTGTTATCTTTGCCCTATTACCCATAGATTTTCAACTGATTCCTTTAGTTTTCTTTATCAGTTCTCTCCATTATCTAATACTGATTTTATTCATTGCTATCAGGCTCTATATTTTTTCCATTATTTTTTATCACGGACTTCACCTCCCTCTTAGCCAGGATTGGGTTTTAGCTGAAGAAAATAACTTTTGTGAGCGCAAAACTCAATTTCTTCAGGTATGCAACACCACTTTTTAAAACTTCCCTCACCTATCAGCCATACTTTTTTCTTAAGTAATTTTCCACTCAGTTTTGGTGTTAGCAGTTTTCTTTTGGAGTGTCCATTTTATAATTAAGGAATAGGACTCTGGAAGTAAGGGGTGTGTGTATAAAGTCAATTACTTTGCTTTGTTCTAAACAGCCTCTGAATCCCATAATAAACAACAAATCATCAACTTTCAGAGATTGAAAAACACCCAAATCTTTTTAATTCTAAATCTTCTAATTAGAATTTTATTTCTAAATTCACATGGAAACCTTTTAGCTCTTGAGGGCTTTTTAGGGCTACAGTAACAGATAAGATAAAGTAAGAAAATTTTACAGTCATGTATGGGATCCATCTTACTTGTCCCAGCTTTCTTAGACACCTATGTTTGTCACACCATAGAGCTATTTATTATCCCCTGTTGATTCCAGGAGTCTAGCTAAATGACTTAAACTGGGCACCAAAATGCAGACAATTGAAGTTACATAAGAAGAATCCATCTTGCATTGGGATGTCTCTAAATTATCTCCTTTGCAAAGGTTCCCAAATACTTCCTCATCCATTTCTTTACTACACATGAGAACCCAGTCATATGGGACGCACTGTTGATCAGCAGGTGCTTAAAAGACTGACACGTTGAACTGATCAGTGAACTAAGCACATATCACAGCATAGGTGGCCATGACCATCAACTTAGACATCTAGAGCATTTGTAGAAATCTAAAATAAGGTGTCTGAATTAGAAATGGAATCCCTGCAGATGCCAGATGACACAAACTCTGTTATTAAATTAGGGACAGATTGAAAGCAGCCCCATGCGAGTGTCTGTTGTTCTTGTCTGAGCCACAGAAACTCACATAGAAATGAAGGAGATTTTCATTCAGTAAAAACAGAAGCATGAGGCCAATTCCTTAAACCAAGCTAAAATGAAGCAACGGAGAAGTGTGCAAGCATTCATATTGCATTGCACAGCTACTACTACATCATCAAATTACTAACATAAAGGTATAAAATCACATTACTGTGTTTCAAACTATCTCAAATATTAACCCTTCTTCCTTGCCTAAAATTACTCTATCTCTGTCAATAATTGCTTAATTCTACAATACCCAGAAGTGCTTCAGGAGCCATTAAATACGGCAAAAAGAAAAGACTAAGATACAAATAATTGCTTCATATTCATATTTTGGAAATGCCTTTTTTTTTTTTACTTAAGTTTGTTACTCTAGTAAAGCATTTTGTCCTGGAGTATAATTTAGAAAGTTTGGAAAAAGGCAGTCAGGTTCACTTCCTTGGTTTTTTTTGTTTGTTTTTTTTTTTTATTTTCCAAATTAGAGCAGGTCTCGCTTTTGACTGCAGCCTTACCCTTAAAGGGACTCAGTGCAATTTATGCTTGTTTTGTTAAATCAGTGATAGTGCTGATTAAGACTTGTTAAGTACAGCATATAGAACAGTCTTCGAAACTAGATATCGGTTAAAGAACCCATGACAAAACAAATGACCATGTTTCTGAAGCTCATCAATAAAACATTCATGTCCTTGATTCTAATTTTCTATAAGGCACTTAAAAATTAGTCTTCTGAATATGTTATTTAATAGCACAAGTTGGCAAGAAGTAGAAGTTGTTCTTTCTATTTTCGTAACTATGGGCAGACCATTAAGAAAACACAGAGGAAATTATACACCTTCCAGAAAAGCAGTTGAAACAATCACTGATAGATTTTGGTTCTTTGGATCTTTCCACAGTGACAAGACTTCCTCTTGGCTACAGGGAGGGAAAAGTCATATAGAGAAATATGATTAAATGGCTCAATGAAGTAACTGCTATGGCAGGAATACTGAACATATATAACAAATTTTGCAATCTAAACCTAAAAGCTTCCCAAATACCCTGGGTTTGACAGTTCAAGTTAGAAATGGATCTTCAGAATAGAATTTTAAAGTAATATGTATGAACATTCATTTTTTGATTAAGCATTAGCAATATTTTTTGTTTCCTTTGTCTGTTTATATGTACTTCCATTACCATAGCATTATTAGCAGCTTTCTCATGGATTACAGCCCCAGTATGCTAATAAAATGACAGAAGACAGTTCCTAGGTATTAAGAAGACCTCAGTCCCACTGCTCTTTGGGCCAGAAAAGTAAAGGGAGTCCAGTAAAGGTAACAAAGCCTTGGAAACAATAGCTATTGAGAGCCTGTCCATAAATGTCACAGAGCAGTGATCTTTTCAAAACAGTGTCACAATTGTACACAGTGAACCCTATAGCTGACTTGACTATGTGGTCCCTGTATTGATAATCAATATGTTCCATTGTGACAGAGCAGACATAAATGAATGCTTTCAGTTCAGATTGGATTAAAGGAGGCTGTGGTAGTGATTGGGCTGTGTGGCAAATGCTGCTTCTTTTCTAATTGAGCCACTTGCTTTTGAAAGAGTCAAAGATCTCGCTGGTGGACATAACATGGGGTGTACTAGAAGGATAAGGTTAAAAGAAAGGAGGCTAGAGGAGTTCAAGGCACTGTTTATTACTTCTGAACATTTCTGAATAAAGGGAGTTTTAGCTTTTCAGTGAGGAGAATGCAGCAGTCTCACTCTTGACTGTACTGATTTATAAGAGTGTCTCTCCCCTTAATCTTATTCTTTTTTTTTTAATCTGTATGTTTTATAAACCTTATCTTTTCTTTTCTCTGACCCTACCTTTTGAGTTAATCCCTGGTGTCCTACGCCTCTACACCCATCTAGGTCTATTCAGTTTTAAAAAGCCAGTTGTCATTTGCAGTGGCACCATGGGAATCAGGAATGTGCAGCCTCCATCCTAAGGTCTATCTGTTGCCTCTTCAAAAAACCCATGCTCTGTATTCACAATCAAAAGGGTTAGCACTAACATATGCAGAGTCTCCTATGTTTCCTAAAAATTGAGATGAGAGATAGAGATGGGAGGAGAAGGGGAAAGGGAGGAGAAGGTAAAGGAGGGAGAGAGAGAGAAGGCGAAGGTCAGAGGAGGAGAGAATAGGAAAGAGAAAAAGGGAGGGAGGAAGGAAATAAAATTTCTCACTAGCAAAATTAGAAAATCAATTCAAACTGAGTTTAATTTGTAAGAACATGCAATATTGGAAAAAATGGATGCAAATGCAATCAGACTCTGGAGGTTAAGGCTTCCTGGGCTCAGGGCATGAGAGGCGCTGCTTACATTTTTAAGCATCTATTAAATGACCAGGGCCTATAACTACATTCTCATTTTGAAAATAAATGTGGGAAGTAGGCAAAAGTTTCATGAAAGTCAGACAGGCTGTAGTTCAAGACAGAAACTGTGGTAGGATTTTGTCTGGTAAATTAGAGAGTAGAACAGGCAAAACATGTTATTAAACTAGAGTTCTTTCATAAATAAATTAATGAGGGGATGGTTCTTCCCTCTTCACGTCTTTTTCTTAAGTTTTAAAAAGACAGAATTTGCAGAACAAAAAAGCAGAGTGAATTTTCAGGGTGAGGATCTTCTTAAGATGTTCCTTCAAAGTACTAAACGGGGTTCATTATTTCCCTAAAAAATACAACTATTGAAGGATAAGATGTTCCTAAACATAGACACTTTTTTCTATACTAGAATCATACAGAAGTTTGGGGGGTTGGGTTCCAAGCATGTAACGCACAACTGTGCATGTACATGCATGTATCTGCATTGTATATGACAGTACTTCTAATGTCTTCGATGAATTGTCAGAGATTCTGCTTGTGCAACATCAAACAATAACTGCAATTGTTCCTTTTCTGGCCAGTGCCCTGTCACATTTCTATGTGTGATTTCTGGCATGTGCCATTGCATTGGAAGCTGTATTTTTTCACTCACCGTCAAGTGGTCATAAGTTCTACTATGCAACTTGAAAAATGGAATAGGTAAAGAGCCTTTCTGCTAACATACTTGTCTTATGGGAGATGACAGACAGCACAATATGGAAGACTGAGATTCAGAAACACGGTTTTGGTAGGAAAAAAAGATTTTTTTCTTGGCTGATTGCAATCTGATTCATATCACACCTTTTCTTTTCTTATTTTTTTTTTCTCTTCCTAGCTCACCGTTTTGTCCTGATCTGTTTTATCTCCTTGTCTTTCCATTTATATACTGTTGTACTGAAGACATTTTGGAGAACAAAGGCAGAAGTGCAGATCATCAGATTGAACACAATGTGAAAACATTTTTGTCACAGTCTTTTGAACTTTTTGACTTTCTTTTCTTATGGAAAAATATAAAAAATAAAAAATCCTCCCATCTTCCCCCACCCCAGCCCTGTTCCACAAGTCTGTGGAACCATAATAGTGGCAAAGGGCATAACCTTGCCTTACATTCTGTGATTAGGACTAGTGAGCTGAAGTGAGCACAGTAGTTTACCATACTAATCAATTTTCAGTAAGTGTGAAGGCAAAGGGGGCATTTGTAAATATGCTGGCAGAACATAACCTTTCCACAAAGACACCCATCAGCGAGACAGAGCACAGATCCAGAACGTGTCAAGGAGATGAGCTGTGGAGCAAATAACACCATCTGTACTGCTCATGATGTTCTTGGACCAAAGTATCAGAAAGATGCAAATGAATGCCACATTCATGTTCCTAGAATACAGCCATGATTGATAAACAGCTACCAAAATCAGTGGGATTTCTTTTAATACAGTGGAAAATAAATAAATTTGGATGAGAAACCTTCATGTGCGTTATATGAAAATTAATGGTAGTCTGCAGAATCACTCAACATATACCTTTCATTACCTTTCATACCTTTCATTATGAAATGTATCACCAAGGGAAGAGAAAATATGACTTCAGTAAATTCCTTCATTTATAAATTTCTTGTATTCACCATTTGCAGATTAAGATTTTTCAGGAAATACTTCATGAGAGGCCAATTTTAATCTCGCCTGAAGGAGCTGGGACATGTGACAAGTATCTCTCAGGTATTCCAGTGGCTGAGAGAACCCAATTCCACTTTTTCAGAAGCAAAGCCACTAAAATTTAAAGCATGTTCTTTGTACAATTTATTCTGGATTAACAGTATGAAAGATTAATGGGCATGACCGTGAGCACACTTGTTGCACTGATACGGAAAAGGTAACAAACCCTGTCTGGATCCCCATGACATCCACTCAAGGCATAAGGTTCACTTTGAATTTCTACAGTGATGAAATTTGAAGCATTGCAATAAAATAGACAGTTACTAACTTCAGAAGATGACAACTTTCTTAGAAGCTAGTTAGAAGCTTCACAATACTTCAATGTTTTCATTTCAAAACATGTTGTCCACATTTTTGACCTCCAGAAAGGCATTAAGATAAACTTAATGCAGACCACATTACTCATACATAGTCATAGTCACCTCCTACTTGAAATATTAGGAATCTTTCTGTTGACCTGAAAGAAAGGTTAGCCCTTTAGTCCAGGCAATTATTATCCTGAACAATTACCAAAATAAATCCTAGTAATCATTGCTTCAAAATGAAATTAATCAACTGGTTCTCAGAATCTCAGAATTGGGATTCTTGCTATTTTTTTCCATAGATTCAGCAATACCATAAAATAGTCATAAAATGTTTTCCACTGAATTTTATGTCTCTTTTCCTCAAGGCTGATCCAGACTTATTATTGAAAAGAGATGGAAAAGAAGAGTGAAGTGAAAGTTGTAATAAGACAAAGACCAAAAAAATAAAAGAGGCAGTCCAGGATATTTCAAAATGAAAATGTATATACATCTGTAAACATATTTGTCATCACTAGAGATACACTATATGAAGCATATTTAAGTTTCTACATTGCTGGGTTTAGCCCATTAAAATTGTTTATTTTGCTATTCATACTGTGTTTCTCCAAATTATCTTCCTCCTTCTATTTCTCCTCTCTCTTTGCTTTGACAGGGACAGCCTACCCAGGTAGGTCTGCTTGGATGTACAAGCCACTGTTATTGACGCTGGGCTTGCTTATTTCCCATTCCTGACTGCAGCGACAGCTCAAATGAACAGGCTATATGGATACCTAACTAGTAAACAACTGAAACCAGAAAAATTGATTCCCAGCTTGTGCCTGCACCTTGCCAATGCAGCATTCTTCCTTTTGGTATATGCACCAAAAAGTCAATTCTGTTTTCATAAGCAAAGATTCCCATTCTGTTTGCTTTTCTGGATACTGTGAAACAAGTATACATTATCTCAAAGTTTATTGTTTTTAAGGGTGCTGATTCATTACCATTCAACAGTGATTCTATGTAATTACAAATGAAGATAATAAAAATACAGAAAAATAGAACAGTGTCAGAAACATCAAGCATGGAAAGAAATTCTTTCTGCACTTAAAAAGATCAATATTTTGTCCTAACAATTTTGATTACAGTCTTCTACCAACAGGCACTAATCAATTATAGAGTCTTTTAAAGGAATCACTCATTTCAGAGTCAGATGTTTATATGATGAGGCCAAAAGATACTTTTGTGGTCAACTGTAAGTTTCTCACAGACTTTATTCCTGTGTGAATTCTTGATTCAGCTGAAAAGATATATCTCAACAAGAAGACAGCTTTTAGAAAACAAACCCCAATCCCGATTTTAAATTTACCATTGAAGAAGAATCCCTTGGTAAGCTGTGCTAAAACCAAACAATTCTTCTCTCAAAGACATGTTCACACTTCCAGTCTTAACATGTCTAACTTCAAGTCCTAGATGAATATTCAAGTTATATTTTGTTGGTTAGATTTAAGAATGCACTATTGCAGCTTGCTCACCAGACATTGACTTCTTTCTTAATCTTCTCTTTGATAAACTAAATACATGGAACTAATTTAGTCCTTCAGTACAACACGTTTTCCAGATGATTAATCATTCTCATACCCCTTCTCTAAATCTTCTCCCATTTTATAACACTCTTCACTTGGTATCAGAAATGATCTAATACAGAGGGGTCAGTGCAAACCCCAACAATACAGTAATTTAATCTCTCTATAACTTCTCATATCCTCTTGTGAATTCATGTAGTGGTCTCATTAACCTTTTTGCCACAGTGTTATCTTTAGCAGCTCATTTTCATCAGATTAACTCCCATGACCTATAAGTCCTTTTCACACTCTCTGCTCCCAAGAATACATTTCCAGTCCTCTATGTATAACTGACTTTTTTTTCCTGCCCTGTGACTATGTATCGGACAATACTGGGAAATAATCTACAGTGCCTCAGTTCCAAGCAATCAAGTCGTCTACATTTTAGTAACTTATTTTCTTCATTATTTACCTCATCCCCTGTATTTTTCTCAGTCACAAGCTTTATCGGTACAATTCTCTATTTTCCAAATTGTGACAATGCATGTATTCTGGGGTCTGGTTTTTTTGTTTGGTTTTTTTTTTTTTTCAGGCTAAGTTTTCCAACACTAATGGAAAACAAGCAAAAGTATTCCAAGAGAGGGATGCAGCCAGCTCTTTCAAAGCTCTTCAGTGGGAACATTTAAATCCAGCTGAATAAAAAGCATGTAACTTATGTCTTGTATACATCAGCTTTCCTGTTGAAAAACAAAATATGTTGGTACAGAATAATATATTAATATGGTATGATACGAATGAGCCATTCCAGAGTTTTCCAGAGAGACCTGAAATATTTATATAATTCATCATAACCAACATTCTGCATTCAGCCAGAATTATATGTGACGGGAGAAAAAGAATCACATTTTTGTCTTAATCTGTGTGAGCACCTAGCAATAGGAACTTTGGAACTCTTTTCCATCTCTGCCTAACAAGGATGGAAAGATGTGAAAAGTTTTTGACTCTATGTTTGCCTTACATGTACGCATAGCATTACCTTTCCCATTAATGTCAACGTGGATTCCAAAAACATATGTGGGGGTGACTATGTCTGTAATTAAAGAAACTGTCATTTGGATTTGGCTGTGCATCAAGCTCAGAACATAGGTGATTCAGCTCACATTAGTTACCCAGCCTGCAACCCAGGATACTCGCACTTATTTTCTGAAAGAAACAGAAAATTATTAGCTGGCACAAATCCTTCTCCATTAGGGAGCTAAATGATCTATTCATGCTTACTGCTTCTGAGTCACTATCTGATTCTGTTACTGTGGAAGAATTTTAATGATTGTTTATTTGCTCTTGAGCTATAGACACCACTAGTAGCATTACTTTCTGCAAGTTTTCTAATTGCTGAAAGGTTTGGGTGTTTGTATGCTGATTAATAGAAATGAACTGGCAACTATATGTTCTGCAATCTACTCCTAATACATGTTCACTCTAGGTTTACTAAAAGGGTATAGTCAGCCAAATATGCATTTATCTTCCCAATTCCCACAGTGCTATGCCACTAAGCATGGGGATAAGAACTGCCAGATTGCCTGACACCACCATGTATACATTCTACTTAGACTGGGGTTACAGCTATTACTGAACTTCTCTACAGGTTCCCAGTCTACCAAAGGGGTATAAAACTATTACTCTTTTGGTTACAGACACCTTCTTTTCAGCTCAAGCTGCAGATTCTTCTGGTTTTAAGTTCAAAATGTTCCTGGACTAAATCTCAAATGACAACTAAAACGGCAGCTGTCACCCTATTACCATGCCAGCAGAGTCTGAGGCTGTGATTCTCACAATAACAATGGAAGAATACAACATGATTAAGCCACATCAAACTTTCACTGACACCACATCTGCTTTAGCAGAAGTATGGACCATTGGTGTCTACCACTAACTCTTGAGTATGGGTACTGTCCATCATCTCTTCCAACAAGGGACAATTTCTACAGTGGGGATAGAATCAGTTCCAAACATTCTGTTGTATAGAATATATCTAGACAAAGTGATGGGTTGTATCTGAGAACTAATGCATTAGGTGCACATTGGTATAAACCATGCAGCATATACCAGGGCTTTACCATGTACCTATGCTTTGCCTAATAAAACATAGAATCATTTAATACTTTGCGTTGGAAGGAACCTTAAAGATCATCCAGTTCCAACCCCCCCGCCATGGCAGAGACACCTTCCACTAGACCAGGTTGCTCCAAGCCCCATCCAACCTGGCCTTGAACGCTGCCAGAGACGGGGAAGCCATAGCTTCTCTGGGCACCCTGTGCCAGTGCCTCACCAACCTCACAAGAAAGAATTTCTCCCTTATATCTGATCTAAATCTCCGCTCTTTCAGTTTAAAACCATTCCCCTATCCTTCTTGGTTTTGAGAAAAATGTCTAGCACTACATGCTAGCTCCTCTCTGTCTCTTGAAGAACCTCATGGATTACTTATGCCCTCCTGTGTTGTCCCTCCAAGAGACAGATGTAACAAACCAGATAAAATGTAGCAAAATTGTGAATTATTCTACAAGGAAACCTTCTGACCCCATACAACTGGGCCAAAAACCTGCTGAGAAAAGGACCGGTGAATCTATTCCAGTTTTCTGAACAGACTCGTCTTTTCAGACCATGTGGAAAACCACCCATCACCGTGCTTGAAACAAACCTTATAGTAACAGAATGGGGTAGAAAGCAGAGCATTTAATTTTTAGCTATGTCCCCACAGTTGGAACAAAACTAAACGTAAATCTGTCCTACAAGGTGCTTCTTCCAACTCGCTTTTCAGATCTCCACAGATAAAGATATTGGGCACGTTGCACTAAATATGCCATATACAAATTCACAACTACATCAAATTACAATCTGAACCTTTTTTCCTGTGTTGATAAGGATTCCAGTTCAAATACAATCAGAAAAATAAATGTAATTCAATATAGCCTTGAAAGCTGAAAACCAAGTAGTTATTTAGCAAATTGAAATAAATTATGTGAAAAATAAAAGAAATTCACAGAAAAAAAAAAATCTCTAAATATATCTTATATTTCAGCCACAGAAATGTAGTCTTGTTTAAGTCATTTGCCAAGGACTAACACTCAGCTACTGTCCCCAATTTAGAGATCAGAAAATTGCTGCAGAGCAGTGAAGTTATTTACACTAAGCTGTAGAGAAAAAAAATTTCAAGTCATGTTCTTCTGGCTCCTGTTCCTGTGCTTTGGCAAAGTCTTTCTAATCGACTTTATCTGCACTGCAATTATAAAAATATTACATCATCCTTATATGCAATACCTTATTACTGGCATGTAGAGTAAAAATTATATGCTTACGGTCATTTTATATAAGTAATATAAATGATATTTATATGATGTCACCAGTAATATTAAATATTAACAGTAACTATGATTAAATATAGCTGCTTAATAGAGGTATAGAAGTTCACTACAGGAACATTTTGCATATCTTTAAAATTACATGAACCAAAAGAAGGAAATACTGTGCAGTACCTTTCTGCTTTGTGTTTTTTATTCATCTGTTCAGTTACTCCTGTTCTGTTACCCTCTTTGTAGAGACAGGCTGAAATAGATGGACTTTATTAGGAATCACACAAAAAAAAAACCACACAGAAATGAGCTCACCAGCCCAGAAGGAAATCTGTGGCTAAAATCCCTCCTTTACAGACATTCCAGAAACTCATTCAGCCAATTCTTACTGTCATGTCTGAGGAAGTGTCCTTCCCTGAAACACTGATAAGGAACTATGCAGAACTGAACAGATAACAGCCTTGTTATTATACTATATATCATGTTCTAAATAAACCCCAAATATTTAAATTCATAAGCCTCCACAATAAGGCTGCAGAAGTTGCATGCGAGACATCAGTTGGTGAGATAAGCAGAAACATATAAACAGGCATTGTGCAAACTGAGAGTGAGAGAGACAGAGTGAGTACAACACAAAAAGACTTCAACACTATCGAGAACCTCACCATAAACCCCTTCTCTGTATAACAGTGGCATCAGAGGGGCAGATGACAAAGTGCTAATGGAATAAGGAGACTTATCACAAACCTCAGGAAGCTGGGGCAGGGATCTGCATTATAGTCAGGTTATTGTGACAGTTCATATGAAACACCAAGGTATGTGCTAGACTTTATCAAGTGAGGGGTAATCATTCAAATTCGCATGAAAGGAAAACCTCCTTTGTTTTTATTTTTTCAGGGACCTATCATACATGTATGTGTGTCCATGCATACACACAGCCACATGTACACACTGACGCGCACACACACACACAGAGTCATATTGTAATGTAGCCAAGCTAAAGAGACTTGCATAATACACAGTGCATACATCAAATTCTAGTCAGGTACAGGAAAAGAAAGGAAGATGTAAATTCTACAAATAAAAAAAGTTCATGATGTCACATCAAAAACAAGACCTGAAGAAAACTCAAGCCATACTGAACATTTTAAGATGATTGAAATGCTACTCTATGCCTTGATCAATGTACAATATGCTTGTTTTTTTGGCATCCACCATGAAGCACATCTATGACAGTGATTCACAGTTCTGTGTGCACCATACCTCTAGGGACATGTAGGGAAAGAGATGGTCTTCAGAGGGATGGAGATGCAATGAGCCCCAGAATAAACAAGCCTCCAAAAGTGGGGAAACTGAGGCAATAAGTTGGACTGTTTGACTACATTGGTGATATAAAAATATTTAGCCCTGTAAACCAGACTTGGCTTCACTAGGTCACTAAAACAGTTACATGATACAAAGTCAAGCTGCCTGAAACTGATATCATGCTATAAGCCAAACTATTTAAAAAAACCATCTTTCGGAAGCCATTTTAAACCTGGCTGGAATACATCTTTTCCTAGACTTGAAAGTTATTTTTCAGGCACAAGAAGAAGTGAGCTGTAGCCAATATATGCCTGCTGGCAACTTCCTTTCTTGGAGATTATTTTAAAGAGATGATTTTAAAGAGATTATTTTGACCAATATACATACATACACTCATGAATAATTCCTGCATAATTCAGATTCCTAACTAAAAAAAAAAAAAAAAAGTAAAACCAGTGGTGTGTCAAACACAGTGCTGTGCACAAAATTAAACATCTTGAGAATCAGAATGTAAATTGTGACTTTTATAAATGATGGGGCTAAAGCAATGCAGTCTTAAGGTTTATGATGTAACTTGGCCATTTACTCACAATCACTGGCCATCAAATGTAAAAAAGACTTTCCAAGCACCAAACTGCAGTCCCCAAAGTCTGCTTGTGTTGGCATCATCATCATGTGTTCTCGACAGGTTGGGTTTCATCTAACACAGGTATCTGGAAAGAGAGCAGAAGCCCTGATCCTTGAAGTCACTTTCTGTCTTCCACTGACTACAGAGGGATACTTGAAGAGCATGTTGAAATTAGATATAAAAATTTTTTATTGCTCAAAATGAGTGAGATGAATCTCACACATATGGCTGGCTCAAATTAGACTCTTCACTTCCACTATGAAAAGTTGAGATTATCAAAACATTTCAGAGGTTCCCAGGTATGAGAGGGCTCAACGGTGCACAGATGGCCAAAGAGTAGAATGTAGGCTTTTTCTCTCAGTCTTCACTTGATACAGTGGCTGTGATTAGATGTCCAACACTATCAGCATCAATGACAAGAGGTTAAGAACTCAGGATGGAAAAGGTAAAGCAGAGGTTTAATTCTACTTTTAGAAGCTGGATGTTTTTGAACTAGCTGGTCCTGATGACATTCACCTGCGAGTGCTTAGAGAACTGGCTGAAGTGATCTCAGAGCCCTTAGCAATTATTTTGAGAAGAGAGTGAGGACAGGTAAAGTTTCAGAAAACAGAAAAGGCAATCATAGTTCTTTTCTTTAAAAAACTGAAAAGAAATGGAGATCAGTCAATCTAAGTTCAATTACCAAAAGAAAAAAATAAAAATACTGGTTCAAATATTCAAACATCTGGATGGTAACAAGGGGATATGAGCCAGCCAATGTGGATTTGTCAAGAACAAATCACGTCAAAGCAACCTAGTTTTCTCCTATGACATGGTGACAGGCCTGTGTATTGAAAAGAAAAATATCTTTACTTTAGTAAAGCTTTTGACAGTGTCTTTAACGACATTTTTTATGCAATCTAGAGTCTTCCTGAAACTGCCATAAGGTAGGGACATAACTGATTGGGATACTGTGCATAAAAAGAAACTGTTCAGCTGGAAGGATCTAACAATGAGGTCCACTGGGGACTGATTTGAAGTCTAGGTCTATGGAACACTTCCAATAATAAAAACTGCATGATAGAGTAGGGAATATACTTGCTATATTTGCAGATTATTCAAAGCTGGGACAAGCTGAAAAAGCATGTGGATGATGAGGTTAGAATTCAAACTGATCATTATAAATCGGAGAAATGGTCTGAAGTGACTGGGATGCAACTTAATAAGGCCAAAAATCAAAAATTCCCACTTAGGTAAGAGTAACTGCCTACACAACTACAGAATGAGGGATAACAACAGTTCTTCTGAAAAAAGATGCATGGGCTATAGTGGATCATAAATTGAGCATGAGTCAGCACTGCTAGGCTATTTCAAAGACAAAAGGGAAGCTTTAGCCTGGAAGGTATAAACAAAAGAATCATATAGAAGATATAGGAAATAAACTTTCTGTTTCTGTCACTCATCTCAAGTCTAGATTTAGGATATCTTCAGGAAAGAAGCTGACCAGCTAAAAAGCCAAGAAAAATCAAAGGGTTATAAATCACATTTGAGGACAAACCAAAATGAGTTGTTGGGTTGTTTAGTGTAGGTAAGTGGCATTTGAAGAGCTTTTGAATGGTCTTCAAAAATTTTAAAAGATTACTGCACAAAGGAAAGGAACAAATCAGTTAGTCTAAAATACAGCAATAGAGATCTAAGTATCATGGTTTAACACCAGTTGACAACTAAATACCATGCAGCCACTCACTCACTCCCCACTCCACCCACAGGTAGGATGGGGAGGATAATCAGAAGAAGATAAAACCCACAGGTTAAGATAGGAGCAGTTTAATAATTGAAATAAAGTAAAATATAATAATAATAATAATAGTGATGGTGATGATGATGATAATGTGAGGAATAAAAAACAATAATCATAAGTGATGAACTGTACAATTGCTCACCATCTGCTGACCCATTTCCGAGCAGCAAAACTGCCCCTTCCAGCCAACTGCCCTCAGTTTACATACCAAGCATGAAGTTCTAAGGTATGGAATACCCGCTTTGGCTAGTTTGGGTCAGGTATCCTGTCCCTGCTCCCTCGCAGCTTCTTGTGCCCCTCCTCACTGGCAGAGCATGAGAGACTGAAAAGTCTTTGATCTCTGGTAAGCATTACTGAGCAACAACCAAAACATTGGTGTGTTATCAGCATTGTTCTCAGACTAAACCCAAAACACAGCTCTGTACAAGCTACTAGGAAGAAAATGAACTATACCCCAGATGAAACCAGGACACTAAGTTATCTATAGTAGAGGAAAGAATGGTAAATATTGTTAAATACTTGATTAATGTGCCTAGAGAAAATATGGACTTTTCAACACTGGTGATTTTTAAGAATCCATAAGTGGAACATCTGTTTAGGAAGAGCTGAACATGCCTTGGGGCAAGAGTTTGTACTGTACAATTTCTTATTTTTTATGTGCATGACCCCTGTGATAACACTGACACATGAAACATAAGAATGGATTTTTTATAGTAATATGCATGGCAGATCTAGTTTACTTATATGAATGAGTACCTCTGGAAAATATTTATTGACACGACTGTCTGTATCTCTTTGTTACACTTTGCATTTTCAACATCTCCAAAATGGTCTCCATTTAAGTCAAGAAAGAGTGCACTGGAATTCCTGTAATGAAGTGACAAAACTTGCCACAGGCACATTTAAAAGAGAGAGAACAGAACCATGGAAGACCTGGAAGAGTTGTCTGAATTGTCTTAATGGGTTGAGGTAGACAAGTATCTCAAATCAAACTGCAACATGCATGCATTTGCCAGTAGTTGTCAGTATCTCAAAAAAAAAAAAACAAAGAGAGAGAGGGGGAAGTAACAGCTCTAGTTGCTCTTGACATGATTTCATTTAACTCACTAGGTTTCTGACCTGTCAGCATTGGTGGAAATAGAAGTGGAAATGTAACACTGAGGGGGGGAAATTCATGCAAATAATAACCTTTAAAACCACCAAGTGAGGGTTGGTTTTTTTGGTTTTTTTTTAAAGGAGAGAAATCTGATGATCCAATTATGCAAGTCATTAGGAAAACAATGCTGAAATTTTGTGGCTAATGGGATTTTAAGTTATATTGACAATGAAAACCAATTATACTTTCAAAACTTTTTTTCTCTATCTGCAAATGCATTATTTTAACGAAATGGCATGCTAAACCTCAAGTAGCCAAATGAATGTTAATTATGGAAATAGTTAACAAGAGAACCTTTCTCTTTCCATGACCTCATAATTTCACAAGTCTAAATAGAAGCATAAAGTCATTGATTTTGCCTCTAAATTGTTTGATGTTGTAAATATAGCAAACTTCAAACTCTTCAGAACTCCTACTTTAAAATAAAATTTAGATTAATCTTCTTAAGAAGTACAGTGGAACCAGAGCTCAACCACAGGATGAAAGCAATTCCAAGACATGGAAATATTTAGATAATGACCCAAATTCTTCCAGGTCAGAATCAATTCTAGTTTAACACATTACAACTTTTCTGCTTTAATTGATTTTTCTACTGTCTATTTATCTTTCTAATTGGATAGTAAGGTACTAGGTAAAAAAAAATCTGCAAGATCCAACCAGTTTATGTAAGAGATTTCAATAAGGAAAGGGCTGATGGGAAATTTTGCAGGGTTACTGAGTAATTAATAGAAGTCACAAAACTAAAATAAGTTTTTGTCAGTTGCTAGTGTCATCAAGCTAACAGCAGAATAAATCTGTGATTTCCTAAAAGATATTATTTGCAGCAACAAGCAATTTTAGGGTTTACTGAGTTGAATACGCAGAGAGCAAAATAATCATAGCATAGTACAAGTGTCTGAGGGGGAAGGAATCTTTGAAAATGATCTGGTCCAACGTTCTATTGAAAGCAGTCTTTAGCCTGGTTTATTCAGGGCCCTGTCAAGCCAAGTCTTGAAGGTTTCCAGCAAGAGAGATTCCATGACTCGCATATTAAATGGTCCCCATGATGAAGAATTTGATTCTTATCTCCTTACAGAATTTCCACTTGTCCTGGTTTCAGCTGGGATAAAGTTATTTTTCTTCCCAGTACCTGGTGCAGTGCTGTGTTTTGGCTTTAGTCTGAGAACAATGCTGGTAACACCAATGTTTTAGTTGTTGCTCGGTAATGCTTACCCTGATCAACCAGTTTTCACTCTCATGCTCTGGCAGGGCAGAGGGGCACAAGAAGCTGGGAGGACAGGATACCTGACCCAAAGTAACCAAAGGGATATTCCATACCACAGCATGTTACGCCCAGTGTATAAACTGGGGTAGTTGGCCAGAAGGGACCGACTTCTGCTCAGGGATGGGCTGGGTATCGATCAGTGGGTGGTGAGCAATTGTATTGTGAATCACTTGTGTTTCCTAAATTTTCATTGCACTTTTTTTTCACCTATTTTTAATATCCATATTGTTATTGTTGTTATTATTTCTATTGTTAATACATTTTACTTAATTTCAATTACTAAACTGTACTTATATCAAACCCTGGGTTTTACCTTCTTCCAATTCTTGTCCCCATTACACCCAGGTAGGGAGTGGAGTGAGAGTGAGTGGAGAGGAAGTGAGTGCTTCCATCTTCCACATAACTACATTTCAGTCATTGGGGGACCATTATTAGATTCCCCTGGCACCTCCTCTTCTCTGTTTGAACCCTATTCCTTCAGCCTTTCTTCATATGTCAAGTTCACAAGCCCTCTAATCCTCTTGCTGGCCCTTTGTAGAACTGTTTAATTTTTTTGAGTCTCTCAAAGTGGAGGAAGTCCAACTAGACATCACAGTTCAGGTATGGCCTAACAAGTGCCAAATGGTATAATCAATCCCTTGATCTTCAGGATATACTGTTGCTAATGCAGCCCAGGAGAGTTTGCCTTCACTGTTGCAAATGAACGTGTCATGGGAGCATTACAACATTGCCTTGATCAAGAACTGAGTGCCTAAAAATAATGAGCTGCAGACAGCAAGGCGGTGCAAACAAGACCTGAGTGTGATGAGGTTTCATACAGGTATGGGTCAGCAAGTGACAGAACAATATTTGAAACCACTTAAAGGTATAGCATGGTATCAATGTGAGTTGACTTGGTTTGCACCCTGTGCCAACATCTGGCTACCAATGTGTACACAGACTTCCAGGTAATAGGGATCATGGTGAGAACACCTGACACCACATAGAAGCAGGTGGCACCATTACAGATCAGTGCTGAAACACCTGCCAGCCAGTCTCCTGCATGTACTGGTGGTCCTGCCCCAAGTGCTGGACTTCCATTTGTCTATATATAGACCATGTCAGGAAGGAGATGGGTTTAAGTGGTCTGACTTCTTTTTTCTTAACCTAACAATGTGCTAGAATCTAAAAATCTTGCCAGTTTGCCTTCAGCAGTTGTATCACACATGAGTGGAAGAAGAGGCGTAGGCAATTCAGTGCAATTGCAATTCACTTCTTTTGCCAAACAAAAACTTCCCTCTTAAAATGTGCCTGTCTGCAACAGTATCACATAGCTTACAGTCTACTGTTTGGCATATGATTTTGGCTGTAAAATTAGTCATTTGGCTTCAAAAATAATTTTAGGGCTAAATTTATTTGGAGGCAAAACAGCCAAGAGTGAACACAGATTACAGAGCAGTATCCATGCATTAGAAAAAATATATTTCCACCTTGGCTATAGAGCTTTTCTATGAATGTGGGCAAATTATTCAGTTTTGTATGGTTGTTCTCCCCATCACCCTTGAGCTGTTTATTATACTGAAGTGCTTTGCAGCTGGCATTATCTTTTAACAAAAATAAGAGATAGTGCTGCTGCAGTGATCATAAGTTGGTTCTGAAATACAAACGACAAAGCGTGAATGGACCCAGACACCTCATAGAGGTCAGAAAATCTTTAATTTAAAACATAGTATATAGAGAAACAAAGATTCTGCCAGCCAAATGATACTGAAAAAAAATATAGGCTTACAGATAATTTATGTTGGAAGTGACTTCCAGAGGTCATCTGGTCCAATCCTCCCTTCTCTTCTTATTGCACCATTTGTAGCAAACTGTTCTCTTGTGTTAATAGACAAGTTCCTCACTGCACCATTTAATTTTTGTTCTTCTGAAAATTGTATCACATCAGAGACTTAGAAGAAATGAATAAGAACTTATTAGATCCCTGCGCCCAAGTCTGCTGGCAATGTGCTTCCTCCAGTAGTTATAAGATTCTAAAGGTGATTTTGCCTTTGGCATGAGAAGAGGCACTTCTAACAGTGTCTGGAGATAATTCCACTTGCAGAGACAGATTTTGAGACACTTGGTAGATCACATGCATTTTAGATTTTTGTACTAATTAATCTGCCTCCAAAATTTTGCATCTTGCATGTTAGATATCACTGTCTGCATATGCAGATATGACACCTCATTTATGATGTGAGACAGTCAGGAGAACACAAAAAGCCAGGCTTTCTAAAAATGGAGGGATTTGCTGAAATGATAAGGACCGGCAACAACCCAAGGGAAGACCAAGAAGAAAACCAAACCAAACTATACATGACAGCTATTAGTCATGTCTCATTGTCCACAACTGGCTTGTGGTCAGAAACTATAGTGATTAGGACAGGATCTGAAGCAGTACTGAGGTTAGCGGGAACAAAGCCCAAACACACTCACAGAACCTGGTGAACAGCTCAATTTAAGTAGAATAAAAGCCAGAGGCTGATCTTTAATCTGAATCCTAGATTAAAAGAGCAAACTATCCGGTATCAATGCTTGGGAAGGCTTCATTGAATACTAACGTACTAAACCTAGGTGTACTAGAAAAGGAGGTGTGCGTCTTCAACAATGTTTCCAATTCAACAGAAAGAAATGCCTTGTTACTGATATGGGGGGTTTTATATAGACTGGATGCAACACATCAGGGATACTCCTTTTTGCCAAACTTTACCTATCTGCCATTTCTTATTAGCAGCCAAATAAAATACATATTAAAAATTTTTTTTTTTTCTAGGAAACACGTTTAAATTATCCTTATTATCTTTTGCCTTACACATAGACTTATTTCTTCATTCCAGCATAGAATATTGACCTAGCTTTCATAGCAAGAGCTATTTAAAATTTGTACATCTTGATGGAAAAAAATATGTGACAGCTGCTTTTAATATTCTTTTTAAGAGCATATATAACAGCTATAGAATCAAGGTAATTCTGTAAGCCAAGAGAAGTAGATCATGTTGCTTATTTCAGTCTCATCAATTTCATCTTTGATTTAATAAGATCTTTTGAAATGGTTGACTTTCCCCAGAGAGCTTGCAGTAACTCAAGTCTAAGTGTCCCCAATTCCTATTGAAATCAAAAGAATACAGACATCTTCTAGAAAGTTTCAGGGCTCAAGACTCTGAACAGATATTTTTTGTATCGTGTAATTACTGAGGTCCAGACGGTAGACTCCTTACACAAAAGCACAGTCAAGGAGAAGAGTAACTTGAACAAAGTATGCAAGATCAGAGATGCAAGCAGTATTGCCCTTTTCCAGCAAAGCCAACTTAAATTTACATTTTATGCTAAAAAGTCAAATGAATTTAATACTGCCTTAAAAAATCTGTTTTATTTTTTCCCAGGACACTTAAAAACTTCATTCAGAAATTTTAAAGGAAACAAACAAACAAAACCAAACAAGCCCAGAATTTCTGTATCTGCTTGTAGTTTTACATCAAGCAGCATGACAGAATTTAAGTTCAGTGCTACCAGCATCAACTCAGTTGTTCCCAAGCTGTGTTAATTTAACTGTGCAGTGAATTTAAGCCCCACTGCCCAGTCAAAGGCAGAATGAGCCCTTAACAGAACTGCATGTGACTGTGTGGAAGAGAGGACAATATCCCTCCAGAGCAGCAAACAAACACAGATCAAGTTGAATCTGTAAAGGGAGAAAAGATTAGCATGGGGGCAGATTTTCTACCAAATAGTTTCCATGCTTTGTGCCTGACTTTACACATGAAAGATAGAAGCAGCTTTGCACCCAAAGAGCAGAATTTAATAAAAAGGGCCAATTTTCACTCTTTCATCTGTAACAGTATCCTGACAATAGATTAAAGAGGTCTCTGGCTGGGTTTTTTCAGCACAACCATCGACAGGCAATAGCTGTGCTTCCACATTCAGCAACACCACTGCTTGTGCAGAACCTGTCTCTGGCAGCTCAATCTAAGCCCTTGGGAGAGCAATTCAAATAAGGTTTTTTAGTAATTTGTGTCAGTTCACCAAAACAGCATTGCAGAGAACACAGTGCAGATGCAGGCATGAGTGAGAAAATAAAGGGTTAGGAGTAGCTACCCTGGCATTGACACTGGGGAAATAGAAAATGCCAGGTATGGGATGGGCAAGGGTGCCAGAGCAGCCCCTGCCTGCATCTCACCTTCCAGCTACTCCCCCAGGTTTTCCTGTGCTATGGAACAATAAAAACAATGTCATCAGAAACATAAGAAACGAATGTATACACAGTGTTGTATAATACATAAAAACTTACTTCACTACTCTTTTTCTTCTGAAATTTGTTTTAACTCTTTTCTGAAGATCAAGACCTGATCTGTATTTTCATAAAACATTAACCTTAGAACACGTATGTAAAAACTCAGTTATCAGTAACTCCAGCAAGCTTTCAAAGAAAGTAGCTTATAATCTCTGAGTGACACTGATTTGTATTCCCAGAACAAAGGAGTACATACAGTATTCAGAATAACACTATTAGCAGACAATTTTAAAGATGCTGTTTAAAAAGTAGTCTGTATTTATTACTACTACATAGCTATCCTCAAGTGAAGGACCTGAGCATAATCACTGCAGGTTAGCTCACCTCTTCTGTCACCTCAGCCTAGTCACATTTGGAGAGCACCTCTGGCTGGTGTTGAAAGCTCAACAGTTAATTTATAGAAAACATTCTGTGGCCATGTAAGGCCACAGGACCACTTTCTTCTTACTCCTGTATTTGACCTTCACTCAAAAGCTGGGTCAATAACTGAATCTTACATAGTATCAGCTGCACATAAAGTTACTATGACAGCAGGCAGTGATACACAGCTCAGCCCTGGGCCCAGTGGGTTTTCAGGCATGATGGCTGTGATGGCTTTCCTTCTTAGTAAGTCTTTCTTCCTCTAACCTAATGATATCCAGTTTGGGCTTGTTAAAGGGAACTATTTCCTGTTCCGGGAGGACATCACTGGACTGTTCAAGTTTCACCACAAAGTGACAGGAAGATCTTATCTACTCTTCCTGGAGGAGATGAGAGCACTCATCTCCTGGAACAGAAGATGCAGGTGGGCACTCAGCTCATCTACAGTCACTTCTTCCCAGTGCTGAAGCACAGACACTGTGCCATACCCTGAACTCCACATAGAGATGTATAAAGCAGATAGTAGAGAAAGAGGCACAAAGGATTTGCATAGCAGAAAGAAGGCCCTGGTTTAGTAAGATGGGACATAACAGAGTATCATCAGAACATGAGTGGTGTTTGACAGTAGCCCTAGTAGATCTCGATACTTCCAGATCTTTAGACTTCAAGTCCTCGTCTCCTGTAACAGAAACACAGACTATACCAGGGAATACCACAACTTCTTCCTCTGTGCTTTCTCCTCCAGGCTAAAAAGCAGCTTAGTGTTCACAGAAAACGTATGTGGGTTTCATGTACATGTTCAATTTCTGGCACATATACAATACTCCACACATAAAATACAGCTTTGCCACACTTCTCCACAAAAGAATATATACCAAGTGAAATAGTCACGTCTAATAACCTTAAAAAAAAACCAAGAAGAGTTATCATTTTGCTTGTCGGTACAGAAACAAAGAACTAAATGTCTGCATGTAGGAAAGGCTTGTTTCTTTCCTAAGCAGGAGAGAAGTCTAACTGCAACTCCACGCAGATTAAGCACAACCCTTGCGCTGAGTGTCAGGGATGTAAATTTTATGTACTGCAGCGCCATCTAGCCCAAGAAAATAAAATACCACCTTGGACAATGGGCGCTGAAGGACACTTTGTAGCGCTAAATGTTAAGTTCATAAATAATTTGCGACCCTGGATGAAACGTAGCTTTGGGCTTATTGTATGACATTTTAATCTTTTTTTTTCCTACACTATAAATGCAGCTGAGCAGCACATAAGCTCCTCTGAGAGCTACCTGCTACAGGAAATAACTGACATATGCTATTTTCATTATTTCTCATCCAAACTGAAACTGGTAACCTGAAATAATAAAATAAATTGAAATCCAGGGCATATACATTTTTCTGGGTGTTTTGGTAGAAAACTGAGAACTGCAATAACAGAAGAAAGGAAAATTAAAAAATTCTAATAATGAAAGAAAGCTGTTGTCAGTTTTGCCAGTGTGGAATTTTATTATAAGGGAGAAAAATCTATAGTGTATTAAATTATTTTGGTTTTATTTCTAGAAATTTCAAATGAATTTTTCAGTTATTTCATATAAAGTCCTATTCACTCATACCAGTTTGACATTTATCTAAATTAGATATCTGGATTTGGGTACAAGTGAGTTTAAATCCACCAGAGAAAAATAAAAAAAAAAAAAGAAAAAAAAAAAAGAAATGTTTTCAAAAGTCTAGATAGCTTCTTCACTGTGATGTTCAGTTAAAGCAATTCAAAATGTGATCACAGGTCATATAAAATGTAAGTTTTCAGAGACAGCATTGCCGATATTGGTCCACTGGTTTTCCTTCACAGTCCATATTCTGTAACTTTTTGAAGATTTCTAGTTATGTGCAAGGCAAGAATTAATTTCAATACGAAGTAAGGGCACGCCTACCTTTGAAATTTAGCACAGAATGAATCACCCCCTCTATTGATTATGAAGGAGTTTACATATTTAGTTTAGCTTCCACTGTGTACAATTCAGCTTTAGCAGGACAGATCTGTTTCTTCAAGAAGTGTACTTGAGCCGCAAGATTACCGGAGGTATTTTATTTTTATTGATTTCTCTGAGAACACAATTTTCAAAATTTTTTGTTTGTTTGTTTGTTTGTTTTTAGCTTCAGGCATGTCTGTCCACACAAAGGATAACCTAAATCCAAATAGTAGATGCATGCCACAGCAGTGTTACAAAGTGGTACTCAGTCCTGAGAAAGCCAGCTCAGGAGTCAGAAACCATGGAGATCCACTAAAAAGGATTTTATAAGAGCCTAATACACCCTGTTCCTCAGCTAATTACACAGCTAATTCAGAGCTTGTGTATCACCACAAAGCACTGAACTGTGACACAAAGACATACTCTAACTCTTAAGTTAATGTATAAAAGCTTCTTCTCCAAGAAAAATATACCTGTTTTGCTCCTGAATGATAAGCTCACAGTAACCAGACCCACATGAATTTTAAATAGCACATTACCAGTTTTTTCATAATAATACTAAAACCAGGCTGGTGCCCAAGTGGCCCAGCACTTTTTAAAAAGACTGATCAGAAGGGGAAAAACGTTAGACTTGCATTCACAAAGAAAGCCAAATATGTGTCAACAGAAGGGTTAAGATTTCCTTGATGTCTACAAGACCATACTAACTGAAGATTGTGCTAACCCACAAGAGCTTTGTAGAAAAGACCTTCCCTGGGCGTGAATTCTGAACCAGGAATCCACTGTGCAGCAACAGTACCATGGTGTCTCACAACTATCTACATATGTTTGTAACTTTTTTTCCTCACAGTGCACATACTATCCTACTTGAGGACCCTTATCACATAAATCTAGCAATCCACAGGTTACTTCTCCCTTTTCATGATACTATCATTACTAAATAATTTCAGTTAACTAAAAGATAATGATCAAATTTATAAAAAGGCAACCTTTATTTGATGGTCAACTTCTCTACATTTCAATCTAGAAGCTGTTAAGATGTGTGCGTGCATGCATATATGTATATTTATGTCTGTATTGACTTGCAGGAGATGTCTACACACACACGACAGTAACAATTTAAAATATATCAACGCACAAAGGAATCTCTAAACTCAGTTTAATGTGGTTCCTAAAAAACAGTCAAACAACTGATGGTTGTCTTTTCTGCAGTTGAAGCTCAGTGATTTCATTAGTTTGAATTAATGTATTTTGAAACTATACAATACTATCTTGTTAAACCACTGAAGATTTTTCATGAAATCAACGTGACCTTTTATTT